>KE796484.1:20481-38666 GCA_000465285.1 Eidolon helvum
CTCCAGTCTCTGTCTAGCCAAACACAGAATTCTTTAAAACCCGTTCTTCCCTCTTTCCACCCTTTAAATTAAATCCTATCAATTTGCTTTTAATGGCTAGAGAACCAAAATATTCATACGGGATACGTGATAAACATTTAATTATGCTTTGTTGAATTACTAAATCATAGCCATAGTTCCTGTGGCCTTCGTAAGGATTTGGGGGTAGTTTGGTTCCTGCAACACTAGAGCAAAAGTGAGCATTGATAAGTACAACCCTTTTTCAAAGTTCCATGCAAGGTGACAAGATGGTCCTATAATAATGCAAGTTTCCACCAAGCAAAGAGGCCAGAGAGCCCTGGGAGACATAGACTGGTGGCATGGTCCTAATCGTGCTGTCACCTTAGCTATAGGCAATTAACAGATATTTTCACATGCCTCGAAGTATCCATAAATCACATATTCACATTCATTCATTTACCCTCTTCAAATATAAGTTAATGAGAGAAAAGTAACTCCTTTAAATCTTGGAAAGGTGAAAGGATTCTGAGAAATGAATCCATAAGGCAAAAGTGCTGTGAGGAACTGAAGTTTCCAGTTTCTTCTCATTTGATAAGAGGCAATCTCAGAAATGTCTAAAATCTCAAAGGTTGCACAGAGATAGGGACTAAGAAAGTATACATTGCATTTCAAAATTATGTGTATGAACTTGAGATACAGGTATGTGGGACAAGATAAACAGTGCTTCATGGTACTTATATCTGAATTACTACACATAAGATAGACCAGTGATTTTAATAAAAATAGTTTTTAATGAACAATTCTATTTTGTTATAACTATTTGAATCTTTTTTGAAATTTAAAAAAACATGCAAAACACTTATGAATTCAAAATTACTTACATTAATGGGTCTGTAACTATTCTTTTTAAAGTTGGATGTGCTGTGCAATGGTGAAATTATGGGGAAGGATCATACTATGGAATTCATCTACATGACAAGATGGCGACTAAGAGGCGAAAACGTAAATTGCTTTTATATTTACCTATGTGTATATTTAGTTATATGTTATTCAAATTTAACAGTATTACTTAGAACTAAAAGAACTAGCTTGGGAAAGAGAAGAAACTGGTCTTTTTATTGTTTCTCCCAGCTACTCCATGATAATTGATCACAAGTACAAGACCAAGGTCTGTGTTAAATGTGGTTTTGTTATATTTAAGGTGAGTTAAAACTCCATCTAAATATGTTCAGAGCTCTGCTAACTTCAAGACAGAGAAGATGGCACTCAGTTTTTTTTTAAATGCCAATAAAATATAAGAACTTTCTAACTATATGAAATGGGGGTGAGGAGACTAAGTTCTGTCCTGACCAGCACATTTAATGGTTAAGACATTTTTTGGTTACAGTAGAAGAGACAGAGTAGAATCTAAATAATTTTTTTTTCAGGTACCTATTTTACTTTAAAAGTATGAAATTGGATTGAAGGGTTGAGTGAGTTTACAGTGGTTTCTGATGCCAAATTATTTTTGCCTTAGGCCCCAGGCAATATAGGAAAAATGATTACAAGGAGAAAAATCTAAGAAATTTTAGAAAACCCAAAAGGAGAATTTTATATTTTGAACTGTATCTTCGATTAGACTTTAATTAGAAGGTTCAAATATATCTTATATGAGTTATATGTAACATTGATATCAGGGAAATTTCAGGGGCTAGGGATTATAAGGCTGATATAGAGCAGTAAGGAATGTAGTAGTAGTGCTATCAGAAATTCTCTTCATAATCTGATTACATGAATTATATTAAGATTGACTGGAAGGTTGGACTAAGTGACTTCCAGGGTCATTTTAAGCATTACGATTGTGTGGTATTACGGAACTTATATTGCATGTAATCATCTATGGAACTGTTATGAAGCAAACCTCAAAATCTTTTTTTGGGTGTGCCATTCAGTGGGTAGGATATTGGCTATTTTTCAGAGGAAATGTCGTGATATAACAATAAACAAAGCACCTAATTTCTTAGTTTTTTTCTACTTGAATTCCACTTGGATAAAGCCTTACTCATGAGGCTGAATTCTCATCACCAGGAAGAAAAAATTATGTTCTAATACTAGTCACCAACTAGTTATGTTCCCTTGAAGAACTCATTAAACCTCCCTAGGGCTTTTTAAAAATACCTAATTGTCTTTGTATTTGGTAAATTACTACTTACCTTTTTATGACATTTTCTATTTTTTTTTAAATGGTTGTGCATATATCACCCTCATTTAATCCTTCCAATCAAAATGTTTCAGATACCAGGTACGGAGATTATCAGTTCTCTGTTACCCAGCACTATTGGGGTCTAGTGTTGTGATATTACACATAATATTAACATCATATTGATATAATTTGTGTTCTTTGATAGTTCTTTGGGCATTTTAGTATGTACTTGAAATCATTATGAATAGGTTTGCCTGAAGGTTGAAGAGATTTAGTCATCTGCAAGACCTCTGCTAGCTCTTGCTTGTCCTTCACAAGATCAGATCCCTCACCAAAGGTTACCCACATGGCCAGTTATTTTAATGTCAAAACATTAAAGAGTGAATTCATAGAAATTGTTATTAATAGACCTTCAGTTAGATCAGTCTTTATTACAATTATGTTTCTGATTATACGTTCCTTAATAGTTTAAATTCCTTAGTTTGAGGCATGTTTTAATAAAAGTTGGTTTGAAAATTGGTTGTCATATGATTTTTCATTCAGGTAAAAACTAAACAATAGAAAAATTACCACATTTTATAGTTAGTGCAACAGTAATCTATTAGCCTATTTCATTTTTTCAGCATAACAAACATGGGTTTTATTTGTTCTCCTCCTCCAGCCTGTTTCTCACCCAGTCTTCACAAACTCAGTAGTTCCAAGATTAGTTCCATTTTTCCAGTTCCTCAGACCAAAATCTATGAAGTCAGTTTTTCTTTTATCTGTCCTTAGCATTTTGTGACATCTATACTATACATACACTATATACTATACAGAATACTATAATTAGAATCCTGTTATGTCTTACACCTCTTCTTCTACCACTCTGATTCAGGCCACTGTCACTGCTCTCCAGAATGTCTCTCAGAGTCTCCTACCTGTGCTCGATGCTTCTACTCCTGCCACCTGCCCGCCCCCATCTTTGCCCAGCACAGCAGCCAGAGTGATCTTAAGACAAGTTAGAACATGTCAGTTCACTTTAAGCTCTCTAATAACACCTAATATCATTTAGATAAAAGTTAAAGTCCTTCCAGGGACCTATAGATACAGACCCCACACGATTTTCCCCAGACACCTCTCTGACGTTACCCTTTCCTCTCTCCCTCTGGCCCACTCCACGCTGGCCTCACTGGCTGTGTTTCCTCTAACACAGCAGGCTTACGCTGGCCTTACCAAGTATCCACCTAACTTGCTCCCTTTATCCCCGTTACTCAAACGGTTTTGCATCTACATCACCCTCTGCCACTCCCACTGTTTTCCATAACATTTCATACTGTAATCTCACGTACTGTGCCCCTTGTTTATTGTTTGTACCCCAACTGAAATGTAATCTGAGGGCAGGGATTATATCTGTTCTCTGCTGAGTTTCAGCACCAAGAGCGATGCCTAGTGCAGATAATAAATATTTGATGACTAAATTGAATGAAAACTCTTGTCTCTTATAATAGTTACGCAAAAATATCCTAAAGATCATTTTATTTAAACCTCAGTTTCCCAACTGTTTTAAGCAAATTTTAAATTTCTGCACTTGTTCCAATTATGAGTTAAAATAGTAATTGATGAATTCCGACAATTGGAGTGAATGGACAAATTAGCAATAAAACAATCATTTCTTGATTAGGCCTGTACTAGCATTTGTTGCAGGCACATAACCTTCCCATCTCTTCCTGGCATTGCTAACTGGCTGTGCCTAGGGCTGGGATCAGCTTATTTCCTAAACTAATATCTACCATGTGGTTCTTTGGCTTCTAGTACATTTTTATAGTAAACATTTTAATACACCTGGGATTTGTTTATTTACATGCACACACCTACAACAAGGCTAAGACTCTAACTGAACTTTTTTTGTTTTTTGTTTTTTGCCATAAATACAATTTACTGAATAATCTATATTTTACCTCATTGTTTTTGAAGTGTCACCATTAGCTATACATATGTATCTATATGTATACACATACACACACACACGTTCATGGACATTGTATTTTGTTCTACTGAGCGAGTCTTATCCCTACTCCAGCATTACACATTATATAGCTTTTATAAAAATTTGATAACATATCACCACTATCTAAAACCCCTCAATTGTCCATTTTCTTTGGGATAAATTTGAATAAAGTCAAAACTAACTTATAAGACAAATAATTGGGCCTTCTAGTTTGCTTTATTATATGTATTAATATCTGTTAGGGAAAAGCTGTTTCTTACTCTTTTCAAAATTGTGTTGGTTGGTTTTACTCATTTGTTTTTTCAAATGAGTTTGAGACTAGGACTGGCTTTGGATTAAATTTCTAGGTTGCTTTGGCTGGAATTGGCACTTTTGCAGTTTTTTATTCTGTTCAGTGCTGTGGGCCATCTCCTCATGTTCTACGTTCTTCTGAGTCTCTGAGTAAAGTCTGTGTTTTTTCTTCCCTCCGCATGTTGGATGCTGCCTCTGCCCTTCTGGGTCTTTTGCCTCATGCAAAGCCACTGTGTCAGATCACCTCTTTGCCTTCTGTTTGTAGACTCTTTGAAATAATCTCTGGGAAATCAATTTTGCCTCCATTTCTTAAGAGCAGGTATAGGGCTCCCTGTACCAAACAGCATCTGTACCACTCATTTCCTTTAGCCTAGGGCAGTTCCACTTCAGGGTCTGCCTATTTGCTATGGTCTCTGCTCTTTCTGGATCCTTATCTTCACTGTGACACAATTTTGAAAGATTTTTATCTTTAGGAATCGAATATGTGGTCAGACTTAGCTGACTCTCGCAAGTGTTTCAGTTCATAACAGTATTGCTGCCTCCAGATTGTTAAACTCAAGACTGTCATCCTCAAGATTGGCTTATTAATGTTGGTTCATCTTTTGCTTATTAGTAGGAGAAAATGGACTTTTTATTTAAACCAATGCTTCTCAAACTTTAATATGAATAAATCACCTGGGGATCTTGTCAAAATACAGATCCTGACTCAGTAGGTCTGGGGTGGGGCCCAAGATTCTGCATTTTTTAAAAAATTTTATTTTATTATTAGTTTCAAGTATATAGTACATTGGTTAGACATTTATATAGTTTATGAAATAATCCCCCTGATTGTTCTTTCTCTCCTCTGGCTCTGCATTTTAACATGCTCCCATGGGATGCCAATGCATCTGACCTTTGGACCACACTTTGAGTAATAGGATTTTAGAAGATGTGATCCATGCCCACTGGCTTGCCCTGTGGCTTCCACATCCCTAAATTCGGGGCACAGAATTACAGAATTAGATCTCAGTGTGGAAGGAACTTAGTTGTCTAGACTAACCACCAATCTAATACATGAACCCTATTTATATTATCCATGCAGTGTTCATCACATTTTTTGAAACATAAATGGAATCATGTGTTGTTCTGCAACATTTTTTCTCATTTGCTAATATGTCTTATGGGGAATCAGTAAAGTTTGTGTGGCTGTACCATAATTTGATTAATACTTCCCTTTGGTGGGCATTTAGATTTTTTCTCAAGTTTTTTGACATTACAAACAGTGCAATACAATTCCAGTACATAAAGTTTTTTGCACACGTGCAAGCACATTCATTGGCTAGGTTCCAAATGTGTATTTATAACAACAGTATGCATGTTTTAAATTTTGATAGGTACTAACAAATTGTCCTCTAATAAAAAGGTTTTGGCATTTTATAATCATGCCAGTAAAGTATGAGTGTACATTTTCTGACATCCTCACCAACACTGCGTATTATCAGTTTTGTATTTCTTCTGCGAAGTTTCTTTTCATATCCATTGCCTGCCTTTTTTCCCATGTGGTGTTTCTTTCTTATTGACTTCTAGCTGCTCTTTATGTATTCTCGGTACTAATCTTTTGTTATATATAATGTAGCTATTTCTTCCCAGTTATGTCCCGCTTCCTAATTTTGCCTCAGTTTTTCGATCATTAAAATTTGGGTACCTATACTTATCTTGAAAATTTTTAGTAAGAATTTTTTTAAATATTACTTAGCAGAGTGCCTGACATCATTATTTTATTAATATATTAGCTTTTATTATAATTCTCTCCTATACTTATTCTCATCCGAGAGCTTACTGTTAATATTTCTTTCTATTCAGCCTCAGCTTTCATCATGAGCTCATGGTCTTCCTGCTCACCTTTCTTTGGGTATGTTGAGTACCCACTCTTAGTACAGCCCCTCTTTCCCATGATCCTGGTTGGTTTTATCTTCCAGCAACCCCTGCCAGGCCATATCTAAAGTTGTGTCACCATGTCTATCTTGCTTTGCTTTAATTATCAAGCAGTTTTAGGACAAGCAAACATCTATCTTGACTGATACCAAAGAGATGAAGGGAAAAATCACTTTATGAAATTGCCTCTTTCCACCTTAAGTCTTTATTCTTATTAAATGCTATTTGGGACTTGAATAGTTAGGCAAAGTTTGAAAGGCAGAGCTTGAGGACTCTTCAGAGAGAAATGGGAAGGCTGCCAAAGATAGCAGTGCTGGGCATGCCTTAACAGTGTTTGATGAGTCCTGTACAGAAATTCAAGTACTAACTTCTAGAAAAAGACTTGCTAAAGTCTTTGAGGAAATGGGAAATTTCTAGTTTTATTTAAAAAGTTGCCAACATGTTTGTTTTAATCATTGCTTACTTAAGTATTCTTTCAAAGTATATCTTTTAAAAAGCTGTTCTGGATATTAGATTTTAGTTAATTTATACCTCACGTATTTTCCTGTATTTTTTTTCCATTTTGCAGAGGCATGCAGTGTTGAATTCACATATGCATCATTATGTTTAGCATATATTGAGAAATCAAGAGTTAGGAATGATTTTTTAATATGAATGGTTAAATTGTTAAAAGTGAGTTTGCAAACGAACCTACTCAATAGTTCTGAAATATGTTAATTTATTGATATACTCATAAACATTTTTTGAGAGGCTGCTGTGTGCCAGTTCTGCTATTAAGACTGAAAATATGAATAAGATACAGACTCAAGGAGCTCACACTGATGCTATTAAAATAGACATGGAGACTAAGAATCTAACTTGAGCAATTGAAAGAATATAATCTAAAACAGCTAACGGATTCCTTATTGGTTGAAGCAAGTTTCATGCCCCTCTCAGAGCCCTGAGATCCTTAAACAGTGTTACTTTCAAGAGGTAGCTAAAGAAGAGATCTAGAAGAGATTCATCACAGGAAGTGATGAAAGAAAGAGGTTGCCCCTCTTAGACTGAAGAGGCGAGGGTTTTCCCAGGAATTATTAGTATTTGATGAGAAGATGGAAAGAATAGGCCACCATTTTGATAAAATATTTGCAGATTCACAAAACCCCTATTTAGATACTAAAATTATTTCAAGCTAAATTTGACCAGTCACTAAGTTGTTAATTTTTTTAAAAAGCAACTACCATATTTTAGAAAGTGTTTACTTAAAATTAATCATGTTGACTCATGTTTGACGTTAAAATATTTTAAATAATCAGTTTGAAATATGTATCCAGTTGTGGATGCCTCTTATCTGATGAGTTCATCTCCTCCGCAGTTTCGGTGTCTGAACTGCTCAGCTTCGCAAGTCTGCTCTCAGGATGGCCCTTTGTATCAGGTAAGAGGCACTCACGACTGTACATATGACCCTCCCGATGCTGCCACGACGGGGGTTCTTTTCATCCCAAAGTCAAGTTCCTAAGACATGTAACTTTGCAAAACTAATACTTATTTAAACTACAGAACTTCATCTTTTCAAATTATGTCCCCAAAGTTTTCCATTATTTTAGTTTTCTTAAAATATCTAACTTTACTAAACTAAAAATGAAATTATAAATGTTGAAGTCATTATTTTTGAGTCAGAAATTTTTAATAATTACCAGTTTTTCAGCCCTTGAAAAATCTCTGCTCCATTTTGGACCTCTGCTCCATATTTAACACTTCTTTGTGCAAGTGTTATTTTTTTAACTCAATGATTCATCCACAAGTGAAAGATAAAACACCAGATGAGGTGAAACCAACAGCAATTAGCTACATGTAATTGTGAGCTTGCTTCCTAGGCCCTGCCCTAAATACTTCGGTTATCTCTTTTAATACAGAAATAATAATGAACTAATTTCATAATTCATTGAGAAAACTTCAGTGTGAATCTGAGGAAAGTTTAATAGTCATACGATTTAAAAATTTGTGAAACAGAAGAGACTATGGGTAGTATATATACGATTACTGCTGAGTACAGGGATGACTTATGATCAGCCTTAATCTAAGGATTAATCATAGCATTTCTTAAAAATCCCCATTCTTTTATTTTAGCAATTAGTCTTATTTGCTAAGAAAGGAGAGTTGCGATTATTATTTAATGAACTTAACTAGTAATCTTACTTCTGATGTTTTAGGGTTGGGACAAATGAATATATGTTCATTATTAAAAGAACCACTTCAAATCACTAATCAAAAACATTAAATTAGCACTTCATATAGACTTTCCCTCCATTTTTATTGTCAGTGCTATGATATTGAAATCCACACACTATCATTAAAATGCATGCTTTTTAATATACACTGGTTAAGTACTGGTTTTTTAGCAATAGAGTAGGCAATTTAACTTATATAAAGGCCAAGAGAAAATCATTCAGGGAGAAAAAAATCATCCTTCTCCTGACATTATGCAGTTAAGGGGAGGGGTAAGTAAATAATGTAACTGAGCTGATGACATCTGTATATATCTTAATTGTACAGATGTTTTAGCTTCACAGATGATTTGGGGATGAATTGTAGTGAAGCCCCTGCCTTTAGCTATAACTCAGACCTATATGCTTTTTGCTTTTACTCTTGGCATTGATGTTTATTTATTTCTTTAGAAATAAAGACTTTCTTAACTCTGACGTAAAATGTTGGAGAACAACTGTAGTAAAACCATATTTTCAGTAATCCACACAAATTTCCCTTTCTTTCTTAAACACTTCATTCTGGATTATACTCCTGTCAGAAAGTTGTAATTAATAGGTTGCACCGTTAGCCAAAATTCAGCTAGAAAATTTCAAGGAAAATTACCATTTTTTTTTTATTATAAATAAATATTATGTGTGTAGCTTTATACTATTTTTAAATTTTGTGAAAATTCCCTGACATGGGCAATTTTCTAGTAAAATACCAGTGGACCAAAATTTACCCAAGAAGAAACTTAAATCACTAAGTAATGAAAGACATAAAAAAAATTATTCAAGAATTATTTCCTCAAAGGATACCTAAATAGTTTTATGGTCACACAGTCTCTCAAATTTTTAAGGAATAGATCATTCCCATTCTAAATTGTTTTAAATCATTGAAAAAAAATGAATTCTTTCAAATTCATTTTATAAAAGTTACTAATCATGGTAGCAAGAACTGACAGAAAATTCCCAATTAGGAAATGTATCAAATTTCATTTTTAATATATATAGATGATAAGTAATGTACTAAATATACTAAAAGAATAAAGCTAGACAAAATAGTACTTTTATCAGAAATGCAAGAATGGCTTTATATTGGAGAGAGAAATTATATATTGGAGACATATTATACATATAAACATACAGTCAAATAGAAATCATTAGATGCTGAAAAGGTATTTGATAAAACTTAATGTTAAGTAACACTTTTTCCTATCAACTTCTCATTTTGAAAATTTTCAATACAAAAAGTTGAAGTACAAAGGAATATCCTATACTTTTATGTAGATTTACCAATTAATATTTTGCTACATTTCTGCCCCCTTCTTCTCTCTCTCTCTTTTTCCTCTCTCCTTATCTTATTCTCTTTATAATATATCTATTGTTTCTTTGTGGAACCGTTTGGAAATAAATTGCAAGTATCATGACAGTAAGCCACTAAATACTTCGGTATATATTTCCTAAGATCAAAGACGTTCTCATATATAGCCAAAATATCACTTCATGCACAGGAAATTTAAGTATATGAAATATTAGAGATGTCAATTTTCCCCATAATGAATTTATGAAATTTAATGAGATTCTAAACACATGTTTATCAGTTCCTTGTTTAACTTGACAAAGTCATTCTAAAGTTTATCACCAAATAGAACCCAGCACTCCTGGTTAGCCATATTTTTCAAATGGGTAATGAGGGGGCATGTGTGCTGCCACATACTAAAATGTGTTTTAAAGCTAAATTAAAATAGGATACTAACTTAGACATATGAATAAAAAGAGTATCTCAGGAATCTATAAAGAATATTTAAAATTAGTGGAGGAAAAAAGATTCATTTAACAAATATCTATCAGGCACTTAACTGGGCACTTTCTTAGGCCCTGAGGACAAGAAGTGAAAACGAAAAACTTTTTCTCTTACGGAGCTATACTCTAATGATGGTAGCAGACAAAAAAATAAATGAATAAACTTTATAGCATTAGAAGTAAAAAATAATATTTTAGATAGGAATATCAAGGGAAGACCTCTTTGAGGTGGTGACTTTTGATCAAAAAGAAGAGAAATAGCCACATGTATATCTGAGGTAGGGCACTCCAGGCTGAGGGAACACAGGGCAAAGATCTGGAGGAGTGGTCCTATCTGGTTGGTTGAGGGTTGCAGGGATGCTAGTGCAGTTGGAGCAAAGCTAGTCGCTGGCAGTTGTCAGGGGTAGTTGGTGAACTCAGATGTTGGGGTTGGGGTGTGATCTAGTGGGGTGTGTTTTCAATAAATTGTACTGGAACTATTGGTGGAGGCGGCAGGATTCAATCCATATCTCACATCATGTGAATTTCTCCTGTCTTAAATTAGTAAATATTAAAAATGATAGCATCAGAGACAAAGAAGAAAATATAGTTAAATAACAAATCTGAGTGGGGATGGCCTTTCTCACTGTACATGTAAAAGAAAAAAATGATAGTTGACTATTAATACTGAAAAGTACATGGCAAATATACTGTAACTAAAGAAATAATAGCAATATATGACAGAAAGGTTTGATGTCCTTAATACCTACAGAATTCATACAAATCTGTAAGACAAAGTTTGACTTTCCTTAAAAAAATGAACAAAAGACATATTAGGCAAGTCACAAAAGAAGGAAATGAAACTGGCTAATAAACATACAAAAATAGTTTACTTTAGAAGAAATGAAAAAAATAAAATACTATTTTATCCTTATTAAATTGCCAAATTAAGAGGGAAGAAAGGATAATACTCATTACTGATAAGGCTATTGAATAATGAACACTCATATTTCTTTTGAAAGTGTAAAACTAGAACAACTTTAAGCCCACTTTCTCACCAGAAAGTATTTATCAGAAAGCCTTTTAAAATGTGTATGCTGTTTGAGTCAGCAGTTAGTTCCACTTCTAGGAACCAACCTGGGGGTAGAGGATAAAGTGGAGAGCAAGGACTAGACAGTAATCATTGAGTCAAGATTAATTTATAATAGCAAAAAACAAAAAATGGAATAAAACAATAGCAAAAAGATTTATTGATAACTTCTGGTTCATTTCTATAAAGGCATTATACACAGCCTTTAATATTGATCACATAGGACCATATTAAGTAGTGTAGAAATAAATTTACAGAATTTTTAAATGTACAAAATTATTCACCAAACAATATGTGTGTGATTCCAGATAAAATTTAAGTTCTATTCATGTTTCATTTTGTTTTCTATAAGGAAACATGGCATATCATTCTTCTTAATGGACCTTCATTTCAGAGTTGTTAGTCCTCAGCCTTATCATGTACTAAAATAAAGAATACTTTCAAAGTGTATATTTCAAATGTGATGTCAGAAAGTGATAAAATTAACTCTGATGTACTGTTTTTCTTAAAATGTATTCTTTAACATAAAAGTAACTTGGCTTTACTGTAGATGTGGAACATATAGAAAAGCATCAAGAAAAAAAAGGAACATCATTTAAATGCCACCATCCTAAGATGACCACCATAATCATATTATTGTATATCCTTCTAGTTTTTTGTCTATGTGCTTAATTTTTTTAAAACCTGGAATCACACATTGTTTGGTGAATAATTTTGCCCATTTAAAAATTCTATAAATTTATCTGCAAATATTTTATCTGAATTTCTATTATTATAACACATTAACTAAATTATTAAACTTCATATGTTGTCATAGAACACGGTTACTTGGAGGGGAAAACAAAACAATTTTAGCCAAAAATTGAGAAAATCCCAACCACTTCAACCAAGTCATTTTACTTCCCTCTCTACCATCATCCTAGTAAAATTGATAGATTTTCCTCTATATGAATGGATTCTAGAACAAGTGACAAATATTTGCAGAAAGTGTGCAGATTCAACAGAATCGAGAATGGAAAGCAAAGCTAGGAGGATTATGATGATGATGGGCAAGTGTGGGTTGAGTAGAATGGGAAGCAGTAAGGTGAGGGTTGGATGTCTAAGAAGCAGTCTCCAAATCTGGGTGGGAATTTTATAAAATGCAGATTTCTGTGCCCCACTCCCAGATACTCTGATTCAGAGGGAACAGAATAAAGTTTAAAATAAAAACAAGCAAACAAAATTTAGACCAAAATCAATTTAAAACAAAGAAACCCTGAAAGACTGCGACTTTTACTCCAACCCTTAGAAAACTGGGCAGTAGCATCACCTAACTTCTTCAGCCGGGAAGAATGAGACATAGGAATACTCCTTCCTACCCTCCAGTCCTATCCTGAACTGAATGGTAAGAGCCTCCAAAACTGGATCTTCTCAGTATGTAACAGCTATGATCAGTACGGTAAAGGTCATTTTCAGGATTACGGAATCTCAATCTATCCCCTTCACATATAAAAGAAAAATACAGTTCTCTGTATTGGATATTTGTATTCACTCACAATGAGATGAAGGGGAAACGGTGGTTATTTTAGCCTTTCTTGGTTTCATGAAAGTAGATCCTCAAAAATTCATTTTAAAAGGGGGAATCTGCAGGTTTAAGAAAAGGAAAACCATTGGCTCTCCACATCTTGACTTTGGGTTCTATTTGACATTTTTTTTAAGTGCTAAAAAGGAAGTATTAAACTGACTTTAAAAAATACGATTTATGAGAACTACCCCAATTTCATAGATTCATAGCAGGAGGTGTCTTTGTTCATTTGTGACTCAGTGGGCTCTCACAGAGAGCAGCTCTATCATCATACAGTCAATGGAGTAGTGGTTACCAAAGGGGAAAGGGGATTTGGAGGAAGGCGAATTGAGAAAAGGGGAAATTAGACTTTGAGTAGTAAGCACACAGTATAGAGTGTACAGATACTGAATTATAATGTTGTACAGCTGAAATTTATGTTACCTCACTAAATTTCATTAAAATACATAGCAAGTTTTAATGTCATCTTACTGTTATAATCACTAGTATCAGCAAATATTGGAAAGTATAACCCTGCATTCCTAAAATCTTTTGTATATAATCTATATTGTTTTTATATAAACACAGTCTTATTCATCATCTGTTTTTATTTTATAGTCATATCCCATGGTATTGCAGTATCGACCAAGAATTGATTTCGGTTAGACCAAGGGGTCTAGATCCCACTGAGATGAATCCTGCACTATTTGTTTACTCATCAACAGATTGCACAGCGAACAGTGTGTGGACTAGAGGGACACAACCAGATTTTCAGCATGCAAATAAGGCCATTGTCTGTCTCTAAATTGTCAATTGCATTTATGTTGTTTCTATTAAGAGCAAACCAAGTGCCATTCTGCTACTGAACCATCTGCATAAGTTATTTGTGCTGTCTCACAGTGTACAATATAAGTGCTGGTTGAAATCAGTTAGGTGTGCAGCCATGATTCAGCCTTCTGCATATTTTGCTTGCCTGTTCCAAGATTGTTCTAATGTTTGATTACACTAGTAATATGGCTCAATCTTTGTGGTGTTAGAGTTTTCACATACTATTTTATTCTTGTTTAGAGTATTGCACAAGAAACTAATAATTATTATATCTCAAAATTATTTTGTATGAGGAATATATTTAGAAAAGTGGTTTTTGGGCCACTGGCCTGTTCTCAGTAAGCTTTTCATGTGCAAAAAAATAGTTCAAGTCCTTTGGAAGAAGAATTCCAATTATTCAACATTTAGAGCACATTGTAGGCATTTTAAGTCATCTTTCAGTGTAGTCTACCAATTACACAAGGAGGACACGTTAGCCTTCCAGATTGAAAATGTATGTGACTTCTGCTAGAGAACTGAAGTTAGAGTCACAACCATTCAAAATGTTGGCAGCTGATCACTTTTACTTCTAACAAAGTTAATGTGTAAGTAAGGTTAATCTTTCATAATGCCTTATGACAAGTGGGTGCTGCTTCATGAAATGTCATTGTGTAACCCATTTTATGGATGCATCATTGTTGCTCACGTTTAATGAGTACTTTTGTTTCTCTTTTTAAGTTGGCCTTAGGTGTGTGACATTATGGCATGCAGAAGGTTATGATGATTTTAAATATTAGAATCTTTAGAGCAGATAACATTAGCTGTTTTATGGATTTCAAAAGTCTCAAAGCAACTGTAGATTAAAACTGTTAGTTACCTATCACATTTCCAAACCATTTGCATAAAATAGAATAAATACAGTGTAGTAGATAAATATGCTAACCAAAATTAATGGATTGAGGACATTTCATTTTAGATCCCATAGCAATCAAGGGAAATAGGATTAAAGTTTTATACATAAGTTCATTAAGGTCAGAGCTATGATAACGTCCTTGATTTTGCAGTTTTGTTAAGTCTTCCATTCATTTTGAGATTATTCTATAAGTCAGAGAAAGTCGTGTTAAATTATATGAAGAACTTCATTTTAAACATTTTAAAATTTATAGTTTTCAAAAAACTTCTTTGGAAATTGTTTTACTAATTGCTTTGAAACAATTTAACCTCTGAAACAAGTAAAAGTCTTGAAAGTTAGTAAAAATATTTGTTTTAGAAATCTGACATGAGCACAATCTGTGTGTTACACATAGTTTTTATACTGAATACATGGTAGATGTGCTACATTTTCCAGTAAAATGTATCACAAATTAATGCCTTTTGAATCTCAAAATGATTCTTACAAATAAAACATTGTACAACTCTAAGAAACATATACAAAATACAGCTGAATCTTGATGCATTTCACAATATAAAAGGCTGAAATATAATTCTTTTACATATATCTTTGTTTCAAATCAAAAAGTTTATATTAAAATTTTCTGCTGTGTTCGTTTTGACTTTTGTGAAAAAGGTTATGACAGTACTTTAATTTCATTGTTACATTGTGTTTGTGCCAGGAAGAGCTCACAAGCAGAATTTAAAAGACAGATTTTTGTTAACTCTAATAATTTTTGGAACAGACCATTACATTCATCCAAAAACTGAATTTACTCTTTAGTTACAGAAATTATTTTGTTATGCTATGAAATCCAATTCACTGACATCCCTAAGAAATTTTAAAATTTATTATAAATTTTTTACATCTATGTCAGTGATTAGTGTTTTACATATCGAAGTTAATTTTAATAGACTTACTGCAAAGTGCATTGAGAGTGCATTTTAAAAACCACAAATGAGACCTGGATGTTTTTGATTTTGCAGCCAAAATTAACAACCTTAAATGAGTTGTATGTACACGATCTCTTTAAATTTGGCCTGTTGCTTCATCATCTGTAATTTCACGATTTTCCAAGGAAATATATAGGAAGCAATTATGGAATTTAGAATAGTTTTAGTGTATTATCATTTTTACTGAAATGTAATGGAATATGTGCCAAAATATGTGAAAACCTTACATAAAGAAGAACATCAGTTGTCATTTGGGGGAAGGTACACATTTTATGATGGTCCTGAGTAATACGGTATTACTATTGGAACCACAGACTTCTTCAACTGACCTCTTTTGATATATTCAACTATGATTTTCTAAGTATGGGACTACTTTCATATGTAGAAATACACTAAATCCCCAAATATTCCCTAAGTCGGGTTGTGAAATTTGCAAGAAACTAGATATAGAAAAAATTTACAGACAACTTTTATGGCTAGTTTTATAAACTTAGGGTGCTAGTAAAATAAACTCTTTATATAAATGACTTAAAGGAATACTCACCTGAATTTGCAAAATTGGAGAATAAAACTAAGTTTTTTCTTTAATCTCTTATTCCTTAAGTAACAAACTGAAAGAACTTTACTTCCACAAAAGATTTTGTAATGTTTTCTCAATCTTAGACATATTTGTAAAAGGGTCAAGGAACCTTGGATATAAAGGCCTGTGGTTTATAGACATCACTTTAACTGAAGCAGTCACATCAATTAAATTCAGAATATGGCCTTTTCTTTAGATTAACAAAATACTTTTAAGAAGTACAAAAAAAGGCTCATTGATGAGGTAATAGCTCATTCAATCTGGGGTGCAAGGCACCTTGGGTAATGTCCTTTACCAACTTTAAGTATGTTATTTCTTTATTCACTGAAAATCTGTCCCATACTAATATGCCACATTTTATAAATGTAATGAGTTTGCTCAACTATATTATATACTCTAATGTAATCTAAATTTAAATGATTCTTTAAGAGAAAAAAGATGTTATATAATATTATAAACTGTTTAGCTTTATTGAAATATTTAAGAGAAAGTGCCTCATTGCAATGTGCATTTCTGTTTTAGATTTGCTGCATAAATTTTGAGTTACCTGTACCTGTCTCTTATGATTTCATATCAAATAGGCGCTCATAAGTTAGAGTAATCTCTTTTTAAAAGATTTTCCTAAGAAAATACATATCACCAAAGATATTTTACTGCTAATTAATAACCATGTTGGAGAGACAGTTTTAACAGTTTGGAGGTGGGCAATTTTTAGACTGCAGTTTAATTTTATGTTAGGCAATAACCTTAATTGCTAAAATGTCACCAAAGAAAGGTTTTAAACTGAATTTTCATGGTGAGACTTATCAAGTACAGCTATTTCTTGCAATAATCAGAGCACACTTTCTTTCAAATATGTCCCTTGTTTTTCCAGCACCATTTGACAGATCTTAGGAAATCCTCAAAGGTGAGAAAGATATAAATACAACAAATAGCCTCCGTCTGTATAAAAAGTGGAAGAAATCCATACTTTGAAAAGAAGGTTGAAATTGAGATTTTAAATTCTAATTTGAGAAGCTTTTTAGTCCATGGAGGCAATATAGACAAAAATTATACTTATTTGGTTTCTGGGTTCTTAGTAATATGAGAAATTATCTCCAAGAGAAACTTTGGTAAAAAGTTCTAACATTCTTGTAAAGCAAATAGTACATTCTATTAAACTCACATATGTAAATGCTTTTTCTGTATTCAAAAGTAAAATTTTCATAAAGGCTTTTTTTTTTTTTTTTTTAAATAATAGCTCCTTGTCTTGTTTCTCAGTGATTGCTTTATTCTTATTACAATTTAACCATACAGCCACATTGGGCAAACGTCTCAGATCAAGAGCATATCCATCAAGTTAAGCACTCTCCTTATACTGTTCTCTTTGGGAGCTCATGCTGTGTGCCANNNNCATGCTGTGTGCCATCGCAGAGGTAAAGCTCACATTATGAAGTCTTTCTGACAGGCCACTAAGTAAACCTCCTTGGACAGGCTTAAAATGGATCCACTCTAGTACATACACTGGTTTATCATGAGGAATTTTCCAGCAGGCTAAGCATTACACATTAAGATGTTGGTTGTAGGGGAATTGCAAAAACGAATGAGTTTGCCATAACTTTAATTTTCTGGATTAGAAAGAAAAACATGAAATGCTATTATCGAGATATATATATGTGTGTGTGTGTGTATATATATCTATATATATCCCTACAGTAAGGAACATAACATCTGCCTGGTCTGGCTTATGAAGAATGAAAAATGTTAAATATACTAGAGACTCCGAAACCCTTTGAAAGCACAAAATAACCAACCAATTATGGATTTATTTGACATATATATTTCAGTAAGTATTTTGGTAGAAAAACATGAGCTTGAAAGTTCATTAAAATGTACTTAAATATACAGTTTTCATAAT
>KE796484.1:38695-58137 GCA_000465285.1 Eidolon helvum
TCCCTACAATGGCATTTTCCCAATAACTTAAAAGTGGTTCTATTCCTAGTGTAGTTGCCACAAATAGTGTGTTTACTTGCTGTTCTTACTATATTTTCAAACAAAATACTTGAGCACTTCTTTTTCAGATGAAATTAGATAATTTCTTTTAAATGCTAATTAAAATGTGTCTGTATACCTGTTATGCCCCTTTTCTAGTATTCCACACTGAGACATTGTTCAGAAATGCTTTTTAATTTTCATTATCCTTAAATGTAGAAACAAGCGAAGCTGATACGTTAAATACTGGGTCTAGTTTTCTTTCATCTTTCAGAGCTTCGTGGAATGGGAAACTAATCTAGTACAAATGAAGACTAAATATTTCTGGGCAACATATATTAAACATTATTTATACATAGACTTCACATCAGTCCAGCGGAGCAGGAGTTGTACACATTAAAAATGTAATGGGATCAGCCTAATATTGTTTGGGGTCAGTTTTCTTCTGCTGTATTTTTTAGAATGGGGATGGGGCCTAAGTGTCCTTATGAAGCTGTGGTCCACGACAAGAGCCTGTGAGGGGAGCACCAGTGTTCCGCTGCGTTCCTGCACCTGGCAACACAACAGCAAGCAGCAGTTTTTAATAGAGTAGCCCTCACGTTAAATACAAGTGTCATAGAATATATTGTACAGTTATGTTGCTAATTTTCCTTTAAAATATATAAGCTTTTTTTTTTTGTCAAAAGTGGTAACATCTTAATACAAATAAAAACCTTTTTGTGGTTGTAAGATTTAGCTTATAAATCATTCAAATTGAAGTGAAAGATTACCAGGTCATTGTTAATGACTTAGTCTATTAAGAATATATGTATTTTTGTAAAGGAAAAGCACTTGTAGATATTTAATCAGTACAAGATATGTCTGTTTTGCAGAAATAAAATGCTGCTTAGAAATTCTCTTCAAATATTTTTTATTTTTGTGCTCAAATGTATTTTCTGTTGATCTATGGAATGTTCTGTACAAAGCTGTATGGTCGTACTGTTGGGCTAGATACTTTTGTTTTTTAAAATCTGGACTTAGCCAAGTATATTTGACCATGTTAAAATTAGTATCTTTGTTATTAAAAAATTTGATTGCATAATTTGTCCGTCATCCTTAATAGTAGTAATAGATTGACCTGTTTAAAAGTATCCATTAAGTACTACCCTAGTAAATTTTATTGAAATTTGTTGAATATTTGAAATCATAAACATTTCCTAAAGATTCGTGAGCTATTTAGCTTTAAGATGGCAGACTGCTCCTCAAATAATACTTGAAGTGTACACACGTACACTTTAGAACAATTTCTAAACTGTTTAACAATTGTTAATCAAATCCAAATAATCTTTTGAATGTAATTGAGTATCAAAGAAAGGCCTAAGTGAATTGAAAGGCTGCTTGCTTCATCCAGTTAGATAACAGCTCTGTTTTAATACCTTTGTGTATCCTTGCCTCAGGAATTCTAGTTAGGCTAAAGTAAGACTTTCAAGTCGGGAAAGTTGCAGTGATTCATATCTCTGTCTTCCTGTTACTTTGATGCCTGAAGCTTTGTCTTGTCTTAGTGATGCCATGGAGGTGGATAGAAGCCCCAGGGATGGAAAGTACCATCCCCTTAGTAATGTTTCATTCCTTCCATCTTTTAGCTTCAGCCTCAAGGATGTTGCAAAATGGGAAAGAATATGGAGGATTATGCAGGAGAACTCAGAAATGTAACAAAAATGTAACACATTTTATCACATCACTGGCCAGAACTCACTGGCCTTACCTACCTGCGGGTAAGGCCTCAGGGAATGGAGGACATAGTCAAGCCCCAAGGAAAGGGAAAAGCTTTGTAACCTGCTTATTGATCTCTGCCACACTTGCACTTGAGGAAAGGGGAGGGTCCAGTTCACACAGTCCTTAAGAGTGTTTTGTCAACACAGGCTCAATTCTGGTCTTTCCACTAGTTTACAAAGGTCTTGTACTCCAGCTAGGCTAGAGAAGCTGGGAAGCCAGCCTCTGCTTTTTAAATGATTGGGAATTTGCAGACAGTATTTATTGTGCTAGAAGCCACATAGAATCCTGCATGACACCCATATCTCTGCCATGGGATTTGGGGTGCCACAATTGCCACCATAACCAAATGGACAATCAGTGTATTCCGATTTGCTGTGAGCTGAGATACTGTCAAATAATTCAAATCATGCTTACCTAGAGCTATTCTAATGGTAGCTCAAACTCATTCCCACTGAATGTGCTAATACAGAAAGGACCTAACACAGGGTTTAGCACAAAGCAAACATTTTACAAGTGTCTTCCCTCTCTCACACCCATTTAATAATAACTATGAGAGAGGCATTCTTAGTCCAATTTTAATGATGTGAAAGTGAATGTAAACAACTTGGAATCGCCAAAGATGCATTTGGGTCTTTAACACAGGTCTTTCTCTTAAGGGTGATTCTGTACTTAGGGCCACTGGCTCTCCGGGTCTGAGAAATCTAGAAGGTTGTGCTCAGACCTCCTGGCCCCTCCATGGTAGAGGATGAACACTTGGAAGCCTGTGTGCACCTAAGATGAAACAGCATGTATGTCATTCCTGTGGTCGACACATTGTTTCGAGCACCACTGTATACCAGGCGCTGTGGAGATACAGGTGGTGGTGAGCCAACCAGATTCTACCCTTATTCTAATAGAGCTTTCAGAATGGGGACAGACTCAACATTAAACACAATAAATAAGTAATGAAAGAATGGTAAGTGTTCTGAAGAAAATTGTAAGAGAATGAGAGGTATAGACTTTTCTGAGAAAATGACATTTAAATGGATGCATGAAAGAGAAGCTGGAGCTAGCCAGGCAAAGAGCAGTGGAAAGAGTATTCCTGAGAAAAAGTAATTGGAGCTCCCTGTATCCCAGCCATCCACAGACAGCCAGTGTGGCCAGGGTGAATGCCAAGAGAGTGACAGGAGAGGATTCCAGAGAGAAGGCAGGGGTGGGGTCATGAAGACACTTGTAGCCCTCTTTACAAGCTTGTATTCTGAGCACGACAGGAGAATTTTAATCGGGATATTAACATAATCTTGTTTATATTTTTAACTTCACTCTGGGAGCTTTGTGAAGAATAGATTTTAAAGGGGGCGGGGTAGGGTCAATCATAAAAATGGGAACAGGTTAAAAGCCCTGAGCAGTGGTCCAGCTAAGGAAAAACAGAAGGTCCCAGACCACTCACTGGTACTCAAGATGAATATAAGTGGCTGTGGAGAAAAGTAGGTTCCTTTGCACAAACCCTCCCCTACCCCAGCCACAATGTGCCTAAATCCAGTATAACTTAAGTTTTTAGGTCATGGGTGAAGCTCTAGATGGAGGTGGGGAATTCAGCTCAACAGAGTAGGAAGAAGCCATAGAACTGGAGAGAAGCAGCCTCATCTAACCCTCACCCCTTCCTTAGGAAACCTAGAGCAGGAGGACAGAGGTGGGCTGTTTGGAACAGGTGGGAGAGAGGATCCTGAAAAGCCTCCAGCAGCCCTGGCCAGGGCCCCACCACCAGGGCCCCCCGCAGAACCTGCAGCCCTGCCCTTCCCTGGAGGCCCAGCCTCCAGCTCAGCCGGGGGTGCCTTCTTCAGGAGCTGCCTGCTCTCCTGCCTCCCCGGGAGTGGTCCTGGCTGCCCTTTCCCCACAGACCTGTCCTGTCACAGGCGCTGCAGTGATGCAGCCCCGATTCCAGTTTGGGTTCCACCCCTGATTACCTGAAAGATGGGTAAATTACAGTCTCTCCTCAATGGAAAATGAGACTCCAATGTAAATGGGACACTAAACTAGCAGAACCCACGAGATGTAATTAAAATACCTGCCTATTTAACTTGTGTTTTTCAGTCCCTTTCCACCAGATAATGGCAGCAGTCCTGGAACTTCTTCAGCACAAAACACAATCTCAATTCAGAAATTAGAATGTCCAGTTCGGGATATTAATCAATGCTTCCATATTCATTGCAAGATTATACTTCTTCCCTGCTCCTGAATAGGACCTGGCAAAGGGTCACCTTCCAAAAATAGAGGGGGGCTGTTTCCCTTCCTCTCTTGTCCCTGGTTTGAGCAGGTATAAGCGGCTCCAGGCAATCTGGACCTGACCAGTATTTGCAGGTCCTTCTCTCTCGGCAGTCCCTCTTGGATTCTTTGGGGCTCCTCTCTCGGACCCTTCAACCATCACTCATCTTGCAGGGATATCCTCTATTTCAGCGGGCTGTTCCTGGTGACCCTCACCTTCTGTTCCAGCTGTACAGCCCATAGCCTCTTACTATGGGGGTTTTCTCTTCCCACATGCTGCCATCTCACACAGAATTCTTTCTAAGTGGTTCCTAGCTGATAATCCTACTGCAGGTCCCTCATAGGGCCATCAAGCATCAGGCACACTGACCTACTGTCAAAGATGAATCTGTTTCTCATCAGCCCAGTAGCAACACCCTCTCCCTCTGCAGGACCTGTGCCTGGGGCTGAGAGGCCCAGCCTCTGGCCTTTATCTTGCTCTGGCTATGTCAGTAATAAATACATCTTAAGCCCACCTGAGGTGCTGTTGAAGTGAAATGTAAATGGCCCAAGGATACTGTCCCTTTCTGGTTCTTAAAAATGTGTTCACTGAAAAATGTCTGGGAGCTGCCACTGGGGGTACCCATCTGAGGCAGCCCCAGAGCTCTGGATTGATGGTGGTGATGGGAGAAATGAGCAGGGATCCAGGAGTCAGACCAACGAGGTCCAACGTCACTCCTAGTTCAGCCATTCACTAGCTGTGTGACCTTGGGCAAGACACTTCCCCTCTCTGGTCCCTGCTTTGGCTAATACACCCTGGACCTCCCTTCTTGTAACACTCATCTCGATTGCAGTGACTTGCATATCATCTGTCTTTGCAGCCAGGCTGCAAGCTCCCCTGAACACCCGCCGGTCTGTGTCGTTTAGCCCTATGCCCCGGCCTTTTGAACAGGGACTGGCCCTTGGTAGCGCTCGAGAAAAATAAAAGCCTGACTGAATAGTATGAGCAATGACCTTTCTATACTGTGAATTCACAGATACTGTTCTCAATGGAGAAATGGCTGCACGACCACCACTGTCCTTGCACCAAGGTGGCAGGGTGGGGGGTGGGCGGTGTTCAGCCTCTTAGAAGGGTCTGCAGACCACAAGCTCCACAACACATTCGTTTTCTTTCTGGTCTTTTAAGAAACTTTCGAAAGTTCAATAACCAACTGAGCAAACGAGGATTTGGAGGGAGGAACATGTCCTCTGACTGGGGTGTTCAGATTACAGGATGTTGGGAGGAGGAAAAGTGGAGGTTCGTGGTCTCTGCCCTGGGAAACGACAGAAGGGGGTGCTCCTTGGTTAAAGTCACATACCCCAGATCACCTCAAGTTGGCATCTGGGCAGAAAGATAGCTGCACTCCCCCTCACCTCTGCTCAGGTGGGATAGTTTTGGGAGGCCTTTAAGAACCCCTCCCCCCCCTTTTTTTAGCTCCTACTATGTGCTAAATATTGTATTGGTACAAGGTCCTTCAAGGATTTCATTGTCCAGTGATGCTGACACATGGACAAGTAAATTATAATGCTTTATGCTCAGAGCAGTGATGCAAATGTGTACGGGCTATTAAAAAGCACAGAGAAAAGTGTCTAAAGAAGGAAGATGTCAGGTTAGACTTAAGTGCCTCCCTCACCCAGAATGAGGACAAATTTGACTGCCAATCTGGAATCCAAGTGCTTTCTGGGAAAACTAGAAGAATCTGACAAAAAAAAAAAAAAAAAAAACTAATAAAAATAACAACAGCTGCAGAAAGTGCTATGATTAAATGTTTAATATTTGGTAGGCACTGTGCTAACCCCCTTACATGTATTATCTCATTTAACTTATAAATAACCTTATGAGGTTTCATTATGGTCCTCGTTTTACAGATAAGGAGACTGGCTCAGATAGGTTAAATAATTTGTCTAAAGTCACATAGGTAGTGACTTTTAGAGCTGGGATTTGAACCCAGGTCTGTCAGATCCCAGAGCCTATCCTTTAACCATGGTTTCTATTAAGCAACAGTTGTGTACCTTCTATGCACCAGGCACTATTCTGAGTCATGCATGCAAAAGGACCTTCCTGGCACTCATTATTCTAAAAAGCAGGGACCTGTACATTCTACAGACTTCTCAGCTACTAAGCTCTATCAAGCATATTCAACAGAGGTTGGGGTTTCTGACACATTAAACGAAGAGCACCTCTCAGAAAAGGTAAAACAACAAATGTGTGAGGCTCCAGGAGGAGAGATGTAGTACTCAGGACTGCTCAGTCTGGAATAGTGAAGAAAGAGAAGGGCACAGGGGCGTCTATAAAACAGTATAAGGCCAACACATCCACCTGTCCATCTCCCACAGGACACAGTGCCTAGGCACACAGATACATCCAAACCTTTCCTCAGTGCCCAATTTATTTGTTCCCTTAGCAGACTTCGACAATGATGACCATTGCTTCCTTGTTGAAGAAGTTCTCTTCTCTTGCCTTTCATGATCAACTCTCTCCTGATTCTCATTCTTGCTCTCTGGCCACCAGGGAAAGAACTAGGTGGAAGCGAGGGAAATGTCTAGGCCACAAAATATAAGGAGGCATTTATTCTCAGGGTCCTGCAAATGCCTCCTTCTTCCGCTGGGTCTTTAACTGTGGACAGTCTTCCCAACTCGGCCCTGGGTTCTCTTCTCACCCTGTACTCTTCCCTGTGTGATCTCGCCTAGGCCCTCAGCTTCAATGACCACACCTGTCAGAGGACCTGCACATTGGTTTCCCAGACCCCATCACTCCTCTGAGCCCCTGAGCCAAACATCCAATAGCCAACTTGGAAGCCCCTCTTAGCTCTTTCAAAGACATCTTAAATTGAACATTCCCAAAACAAAAATTAAGATCCTCTCTCCCAAGACAGTCTTTTCCCAGTGCTCCCAGCTTCAGTGAATGCTTCCATCATCTACCGAGTTCCCCATACCTGAAACCTGGGACACAGTCCTCTTCCTAACCCTCCCTCCAACCCACTGAGTACTGTCTTTACCTCAATATCTCTGTATGTGACCTATGTCTAGTCTACCACCTCCCCAGTCTAATCTACCATGTTCTCTTAACTGGATGGCTACAAAAGCTTTTCATCTGGTCCCCGTATGGGCTCTCACCACTTCCCCACTACCCTTTACACCCATTCCCTATTTCCAGAACAATGTTTTCAAATTGCAAATCTAATTATATCACCCCATCCATCTCCCTCCACCCTTTGCTCAGAGCCTTTTAAAGGCTTCCCATTTGGTCTTAGGATAAATCAAAATCCTTAATACGGCCTATGAGGACCTTCAGGTTCTGCACTCTGCCCTCTCTCCAGCTCCATTTTAACAATTCTGTACCCAATTCCAAAGTGTATAATACCAGCTCGGTGTTTCTCAATTGAATTCAACTGTGACGCTATCTACCTGGAGATAGTGTCAGATCCCATAGGTTGAGGGCTCTGTCCTACAAGACTACCCCCACCCCTTCAGATGTCAACTGAAAGACCAGATTGTCACCTGTGCTTCTGACTGACTGGCTATAGATTGAAGTTTCCATGACTCCCTCCTGGGGTTTAATTTTGCTGGTGAAACTCAGAAAACTTAGAGAAACATTTTACTTACTAGATTACCAGTTTATGAAAGGATAAAACTCAGGATCAGACAGATGGAAAAGATGCACAGGGCAAGGGATGGGGAAAGGACTGCAGACTTTCCATGTCCTCTCCGAGCACGCCACTGTCCCCTCATCTTTATGCGTTCACCAATCCAGAAGCTCTCCAAACCCTGTCCTTTTGTTTTTTTTATGGACACTTCATTACATAGGCATGATTGACTAATTCTTTGGCCATTGGGGACCAATTCAACCTCCAGCCCCTTTCCCTTCCCTGGAGGTCAGGGGGTGGGACTGAAAGTTCCAACCCCTTAATTACGTGGTCGATTTCCCTGGCAATCAGCACCCATCCTTGGGTGCTTTCCAAAAATCACCTCATTAACAAAAATTTAGCAGGGTGGTTGAAAGTGTTTATTATGAATATCAAGACACCTTCATCACTCTAATCGCTTAGGACATTCCAAGGGTTTTAGCTCTTGTCAGAAATAGGGATCAAGACCAAATATGTATTTCTTATAAGTCACAATATCACAGACATGATTTACAAGTTCCAGTCAGAATCACCCAGCTTTTTTGTGCCCCTTATCCTTGCAAGTTTCTCCCCATTATTGAGGCTTTGTTCGTACTCCCCCTCTGCTTTACCTAAGTAACTCCAAACAACCCTTCCTTCAGCTTAGGCATCATTACCTAATGAATTAACCCTTCCCAACTCAACTCAGGAGACCCTTCTTCATGGAAATCTTTTCAGACCTCCATGATGGGTTTAGGGTTTCTGGTAGATATCAGATTCCTCATCATGTCACAGTGGCAGCTTTATGCTTGTGGGATTGGATTAATAGCTCCCTACTAGCCTGTTGAGTTTGATGATGTCTGCTGAATTCACTGCTGAATCTCCAGGGCCCAGCACAGTGCGTATGTCATAGCACACACTATAAGAATACTTACTGAATGATTGAATGAAATAAATTCACTGTAATGTACAAAATAATTTGATATAAGTCTGACAGTTTGAATTTGACAATGCTTATTGGGCTTCCACGAAACATATAGTCTCAGTGATAGCCAATACTAACAAAGAAGAACCATCTGATATTAATTTAATGGTGCTCAGATCAGATAATTTGGTCCAACTGTGGGATTTATGGGACAAGGGGTTCATGAAAGGCTGACAAAGAATTTGGACAATCACATTCTGTAGTCAATTATTCTCCTATCTTGTTCTCTTTGCACTCTTCACTAAGAACTGCTTTTCCTGACATTTTGTTTTTATAACTCTTCCCTGATCCTTCCTATTTTCTCTCCTATGTAATTTTTACAAACTTCACCATTAGAATATCAATCTAATATGCATGCCTTTTGATCCAGACATCCAGGCTGAAGCTTATAGAAATACTATTATCATTGCAAATGATATAATACAAAAGAATATTCAGTGTAGTATTTTTGTAATGTGAGAAAATAGAAACATTATAAATGTCCAACAACAGAGGAAAGGATTAATAAATTCTACAATAGCATTGTAAAAAAAGGCAGTCAGTCTATATGTTCTGATGAGGAGGGTTGCATATAATATCTTGATAAAGAAGAAAAAAAGAATTTGAAGCACAATATCTATTTTATGATCCTCCTCCACACACACAATAAATGAGTATATATTTGTATAAGCCCAGTAAAAATCTGGAAGAATGCACAGTAAACTGTAATAGTGGTTACCTGTGAGAAAGGTGGTAGAGGGAGCTTGGAAAGGTAACCTTATTTCTTGCTTCCTACTCTTCTGCATTTTCTGAACTTGTGGCAAAAGCACATTGTTCCTAACTTTAAAACTCCAACAGTATAGGTAATATATTCACTTGTTTATTATCCATTTCTCCCCACCAGGAAGTAAACTTCATGTGGTCAGGAAATTTGTCTTTTCTCACTGATGAGTCCCTTGTGCTTAGAACAGTGCCTGATACACAGCAAGTGCTCAATGCATATTTTTTTTATGAATGTGAAATCTATTTTTCAAAAAGAAAATGTCATTTTAACAAAATCTGTCTTCCACATCTCCTTCCACTGTGTGTCCTTACATGAAACTAATCTGAAATTCCCTGTATCCATGTGGTAGGCCCTGAATCAAAGTTGGCCCCTTCCACATCATTGGTTCTCATGGCAAATGAGTTGCAAACCCACAAGATCTCCCACATGAGTGAAGAAAAGCCTGATAAGCTCCAAGTTCTCAACTGATAAAGCTTCAAGTAACAAAAAAATGGGGAGTTTTAAAAGAAACCTTGATATTGGAATAAGGTTCATCCATTCAAAAAATAGGAGCTAAAAAAGAACAGAGTAACAAGGAAAAATGCACCATCACATTACATGTTTAGCAATTGAAAGGTCACAACTGTTTAACCACTAAATAGTTTAAACTAGTTAGAAAAATTGAACAAAACTACAAAAGTATAATAGATCATAGCTTAGGAAAAGCTCTGCAAAAATATGTACTCCACTGTATTCTATGGTTACTTTCTTTTTAACTTTCCTTTTGCTTTACTGCAGAATCAATGCACAGCAATGCAAAAGGAACACATGATCCCAAGGACATATGGGCTGACTCCCTTTTCTTCATGCATGTACTCCTGAAACTTGAGGCCCATGGTACAGAGAGAAATCAATCAGGTCAAAGGACCCTAAAATTTAGGGGTTTCCACCTCTTGGGCCAGAAGGGAAGGAAGGAGCATGTTTGTTCATATCACCCGGACCTCATGGTTCTGGGTTTGAGGATCTTCAATTCTTGCAAGTCAAGTTATGTAATCTATGACTTCCGTGTCTTTGTTTTTTTTCCTTCCTGTGTCAACAGGCTCCTGGAGAGGTCAGTGCATAGTCTGGCAATAGCCAACTAGAAAGATACCCAGTGACTTCTTAATGGAGGAATGTAGGTGTACTTGATCCTTATTCAGAGCTACGAAAAAAATGCAATCTGCTCATTTAACTCCCAGAAGCTAATAGAAATGAAATGCTAATAGCCTAAACAATTTCCCACGCAATCTGATTATTTTATACCTGTCATCTTTATTTATAAAAGAGAAATCTGTTGTCTTCTCTTGTATTTTCTTGAGATGACAGCTTAATGTGATCTCATCCAATGTGGATGAAAAATGCTCTTTAAAAAATAAATTCTTAAGTCTAAGAAGTAGAAAAGGATGCGATTTTTATTTTAAGAAGAATATTTACAGAAAAATTAAATGAGGCATATGATTTGAGGTGTGGAGGAAGCGAGAAACTTTCACTTTCAGCTTCATTCTCTTCTGCATTGTTTGAATTTATGTCAAGAATCAAGAAGTACATAATAAACATAAAGGCATAAAAAGTGAACTCAGAAAGGATAAAATCTATAGTTTTCTCTAAATGCCATAGCTAACACAGCCCTATATGGTACTTGGAGTCTTTCTCAGGAAGTCATATCCCTAACCCCATCAGGGACAGCCAGCAATTGTGGCTTCTCTACATTGGTCCCCCATAAGGATCAGCTCAAGGTGTGACTGCAGTTTAAGTCTGAAATCTCCTGGCAGGCTGAGAAATTTACAGGGACATTTGCACTTTATCAGAGAATGAAATTCTAAGCCACAGAAAAGAAATTGGAGGGGGATGAATTTTAGACTACAGAAAAATTATTGGGATAGGAGTGGGGGCAGATGCTTATAAAATTTCAAGCAATGTGTTGTTTTGATAAGAGATTATGTGCAAAACAAATGAAATATGAGGTTAAGAGCACAGGCTTTGTGGTCAGAGAGGCCTGGGTGCAAATGTCTCTCTGCCGTTTGCTTTGGGCAAATTACCTGCCTAAAACAGCTTCTTATCCATCAATTGGGTATAATAAAAAGGTAGTGTTATTATGAGGAGTACATGAAAGCACTCATTAAAAGTAGTCATTAACCCAAAGCAATCTACAGATTCAAAACAATCCCTATCAAAATTCCAATGACATTTTTTCCACAGGAATAAAATAAACCATCCTAAAATTTATGTGGAACCAAAAAAGACTACAAATAGCCCAATCATAATCGAAAAGAAGAAAGCTGGAGGCATCACACTTCCCAAACCATATTGCAAAGCTATAGTAATAAAAACAAACACATAGATAAATGGAACAGAATAGAGAACCCAGAAATAAACCCATGTATATATGGTCAGTTAATTAATGACAAAAATATACATTGAATATACAATGGAGATTGTATATTTAAGAATATATATTTATAAGCCAATAATATACAATGGGGAAAGGGCAATCTCTTCAATAAGTGATTTTGAGAAAACTGGACAGCCACAAGCAACAGAATGACACTGAACAACTACCTTACACCATCCACAAAAATTATCTCAAAGTGGATTAAAGACTTGAATGTAAGATCTGAAAACATTAAACTCCTAGAAGAAAACATAGGATAAGCTCACTGACATCAGTCTTGGTGATAATTTTTTGGGTTTGACACCAAAAGCAACAAAAGCAAAAATAAACAATAGGACTATATCAAACTAAAATGTCAGCACAGCAAACTATCAAACATTTGAAAAATGGGCAGAGGATCTGAATATTTTTCTAAAGAATACATACAAATGGCCAGTAGATATATGAAAAAGTGCTCAATATCACTAATCATCAGAAAAATGCAACCCAAAACCAGAAGGTGCTATTACCTCACACCTGATAGAATGGCTATTATTAGAAGGATAAGAAATGTGTTGGCAAGGATGTGGAGCCCAGGGAACCCTTGTGCACTGTTGATGGTAATGTAAATTGGTGCAACTACTATGGAAAACAGTATGGAGGTTCCTCAAAAGATTAAAAATTGAACTACCATGTAATCTAGCATTTCTACTTCTGGGTATTTGTCTAAAGAAAAAGAAAACACTAACTCAAAAAAATATACGCACTTTATGTTCATTGCAACATTATTTAGAGTAGCCAAGATATGGAAGCAACATAAGTGTTCATTGATGAAGAAAATGCTACGCACACACACGTGCATGTGTGCAGGAATATTATTCAGCCATAAAAAAGGAAATCTCGACATTTGGGGACAACAGGAATGGACATTGAGGGCATTATGCTAAGTTAAATAAATCTGACAGAGAAAGACAAATACCATGTGATCTCATGTATATATGGAATAAAAAAAGAATGCATAAATACAGAGAACAGATTGGCGATTGCCAGAAAGGGAGGGATGTGTGTGTGTGTGTGAAATGGGTGCAGGTGGTCAAAAGGTGCAAACTTCCGATCATAACATTAAAAGTCCTGGGGCTATAATGTGTAGCATGGTAACTATAGTTAATAATACTGTATTATATATTTGAGAGTTGCTAAGAGAGTAAATCTTAAAAATTCTCATCACAAGAAAAACATTTGTGACTGTGTGGTGATGGAAATTAACTAGACTTAGTGTGGTGATCATTTTACAATATATACCAAATCAAATCATTATGTTGTACACCTAAAACTAATGTAATATGTCAATTATATCTCAGTTTTTAAAAAGGTAATCATTACCTTTTAGCTTTCATGAGATGCATGAGATATTTAGAGTAATAAGAAATTACACAAAATGTACATAAATAAAAATCATTGTTTAGGGAAAATTCTGGATATTTTGTTATTTAAGGAATTTTACTATGAGATTCAAAAACAATCGATGCCAGCATTAAATTTAACTCGGTGTACTGTACACACCTTTCTAAATGTCTGTGGGAGTGAGTGTCCCCTCAATGCCATAAGTGGTAAGAGGTGCTTATTTTCTTCTGTTTCCTCTCTCAGAGCTTATCCGCTTCTCCTGATGGAATGGAGAAGAAAGCCCAGATTGCCACTGAGTCCCGGCAGAAGGGTGACCAACTGTGTTTTCCAAGAACCGTACCAGGTTTAGCGCTTACAGTCCCATGGCGAAGGAAGTCCCTCAATCCCATGCACCGAGATGGTTGTTCACTTTGCCTGGGATCCTGGCACCCAGGTCAAGCCCTGAGGGATTATCTCGCCTGCACTCCACTTTACATCAAAGCCGATACCATTTCTTGCCATTAGTAATTTCACTAACACACTCATCTGAGCCTTGTCAGATGTGGTGAGAGTTCATCTTGGGCAACACAATCCACATTGATGGGTTTGAGACCAGGAGACTAGGTGGGTCCTTTTTCACAGGTGTGCCTAGATTATGGAATAAAGAGGGAGATAGATTTATTCCCCCCACAATAACTGGTTAAGAGTTGAGATGATTTAGGGATTAAAGAGGGGTATGCATGCTTTTGGGTCCACACATATATGGGGGGGGGGAGAGGTGAGGGAGAGAGGTACATTTGAAAAGAGACAGAACAGTCAGGAAACCCGACCTGGTTGGTAGCCCCTGGAAAGTGGGGAGAAGCCTGGGGTGGTTGCCAGGACTGGCCACATAGTTCCCCACACTGGCCTCCAGGGGGTGCCATCAGCCTGTAATACTTCTGTTGCCTTTTAGGGGCAAGTCATGAGGAAAGAGGTGAACCTTGAAGGTGAAGACTGAGGATGCAAACCACCACCTTTGGTGGTGGGGTGTGCAAGAATGAGGTGTTTACAATCTGAGGGTGCCCCATTTTATTTCTCATTAACCCTAGCTAAGGTAAGAACCTCCACCTCCGAATACTGAAGTTTTTTCCATTCCTGCTTTAATTTTGCTGGCTCTTTTACTTTGGAAAAAATGAGAAACTTCATTCCAGCAGCCTCTCAGAGAAAGTCTGAAAGGCTGTTTACAGCATGTGATAGGAGACCAGGCCTCCCATGGAGTGTCCCTGTCACCAGGCTGCTTTCACGGGGCACCAGGAGCCTCTTGGTCACCAGTTTGCACGAATAGGGAACTGATTGCTACTCCACACTGATTGATGTATATTTTATTCACTTTGAAGTGTTCTGAGAAAAGAAACGTTCCTTAAAAGTAGAGATTCGTGTAAGCGCCATGAACATGACGGCAAGGATTCCAAAGCTACGAGGGGATCAGCCTTCTACGTAAGACTGTGCCATGGAACGCAGAAGGGGGTTCCCGCATCTGCTGGTAATCTAGGCGCACCTGTGAGAAAGGACCCACCTAGTCTCCTGGTCTCAAACCCATTAGTGGGGATTGTTAAAAACATGGCAACAGTCCCAAAATGGAGTTACATCTGCCAAGTCTCGTGTCACCAAACCAAGATAACTCATTACAGTTTCAGCTCTCCCAGAAATTCAATCTTAAACCAGTCAGTCAGGGATCACCTGATTAGCATGAGCTGAATAATCTGCTAGATCCCCGCCATCTGCAAAAGGAAAGGGACCAACCTGCTTTTTTTACCCTATAACTTCCTTATTCCTGCTCCCTTCTACCTACAAAAGCATTCCATTTTAAATAGCTCCTCAGAGCTTCTTTTGGTCTGCTAGATTGGATGGTGCCCTATTTGAATCGATTTTTGCTCAAATAAACACTTAAAAAATTTTTAATATGCCTCAGTTAATCTTTTAACAGAATCAAAATGCATAGAAGTTCTTGTTCTGGTGTTGTGGCTTGTGTGACCACTTTGTAAACCACATGAAATCTAAATCTCAGTTTCCTAATCTGTGAGATGATGGAGCTGGGCTGGATGATACCCTGAGGGCCTCCAGGCTGGCACTGCATGAGGGCGATACCATTCACCTCAGAGGTAGTACCAGTTCTCCAACTTTTTGCTCTTGGGAACCCATCACAACTCTTAAAAACATTGAGAACACCAAAGAGCTTTTGTTTATATGGGTTATATCTTTTGATAGTCATATAGAAATTTATACAGAAATTAAAACTGAAAAAAATGAAAAACACAGGACAAGTACATATACAGAGCGATGATTTCATCACACATCAGATATTCTCTGGAAAATTCCTCTGTGAAAATGAGAGTGAAATGGAATAACATCTTAATCTTACTACAAAATAGTTTTGATCTCTAGAACACCCCTTACAGGTCTGTAAACCCTCCAAGGGTCCCCAGACCGCACTGCTGTGAGCACAGCTGGTGTAGTGAAAGCCCCTGGACCCAGAACCTGTATATGAATCTTAGTTTTGCTACTTGGTGAATATGTGACCTTGGGCATGTTACTTACCCGCTTTGTGCTTCCATTTCCTATGAAACTACGATAATAAGAGTACTTAACTCACAGTGTTTTAGAAGGGTTAAATAAAATAATGCATGAAAAGTACCTCAAAAAAATATAAGTGCTCCATAAACGCAGGCTATTATTAACCAACTAAAGTTAAATTTTCATCGAAGGACTACATTTGGAAACAACAACAGAAAAAGAAAACAAAAAAACACTTACCAAGCAACAAAACTGCTCCGTTTTCAGATGGTGTCTAGGAAAGCAGGCTTGTGCAGAGAATTTCATGGGGCTTTAAGGCTCTCTTTTCGGTTTCTGTGCTCGAGCTGTCCCTGCTTTTACAGAGTTCATAATGAGCGCATGGAGCCCAGCCAGAGCTCTGTCTTAACTGACATTCAGTGGCAACTGCAGTCGGCCCAGGAGCTTCCCAATTATGCAGAAGCTTCTTCACTGGTGGTTTCCTCCACAGCTGCACGTGCCCAGCACGCACCTAATTGAACAATTTCCTTGCTTTCAACACCTGAGAAAGCCTCCTCATAAATACACAGGGCTTCTTTTGCTATTTGGCAGTCAGCCCTGGTCACGATTGCCTGACATACAGGAATTTTGGATCATACTCCAAGCCCCTTACTCTGCCCTTGAATTTTTTCGTTTGTCTTGGTTGACATAATATGGTGGTTATAATCTCTATGCATATGGATTCATCTGAAGAGTTGAAACACAGGTGATGCTTGAATGACACGGTGGGAACTGCATGGGTCCACTTAAATGCAGGTTTTTAAAATTTGAGTATAAGTCGACTGATACGTTGTTCAAGGGTCAGCTCCACATCCTGAGGCCCACTCCCCTGAGATTCTGAGTTAATTATCTCTGCAGGGGCTACCTGCTGATTCTGGAGTGGAGCCAAGCTTTAGAAGCACTGCTCTAATTGACCTGTGGTTCTCAAAGGATGGTCCAGGACAGGAACATCAGCATCACCTGGAAACTTGTTAGAAATACAAATTCTCAGGCCCACCTCAGACCTTCTGAGGTGGGACCGAGGAAACTGTTTTACCAAACACATGATTCTAATACATGGTGAATTTGCGGCCCTGCCTTAAGGAGCACCTAGTCTAATAAGCACAGAGCACAGGTACAAACAAGAAGGAAGGATACCAGGGCCTTCAGAGAGATGTGGAGTTATAGCAACACTGAGACTGCATGATAGCTAAATATTGACGGAGCACGTTCTGTGTGCCAGGCTGAGTGCAGGGAGCTACACGTGTAAATCTTCACAACCTCACCGACTCCTCTCGCTTAATCATCACAACCACCTTGGCTGTGAGTTCCAGTATTATTCTTACTTTACAAATGAGGAAATAGATTTACAAAGAGTGAATACATTGTTAGGTGACACAGTTAGCGAGTGGGGAGCCTAGATTTAAAGCCCAGTCTGTCTGACTCCAGGTCCACTTACACACGTCCCTACCTGTGCGGCTTTCAACATGCAAAGGGGATGAAAGAGACTTTGGAAACAATTTGTAGCTAATTCTAAGAAAAGAAAATTTTCTTAAAAGAGGATTGGTCCTGAATAAGAGGTAGATTATATCAATGTCAATATCCCTGATGTGATTTAATGCTATGATTTTGCTAAAGGTTTCCACTGGGGGGAAATTGGGCACAGTGTGTTATGGTCTCTGCATCTACAATTATCTAAATAAAAATTTCCATTTTAAAAAAGATGTATTTATTACAATTTATAATATTACTTATGTTATAATAACATGTTACAAGAGTCTGCATATTTGTTTAAAATATGTTTGTTATACTCCATTAACTTAAGTCAATTTATCAAATAATAAAAATGAACATAAAATCATAATAAAAAACAAAAACATGGGTTTGTGTAAATGGGTTGAGACCATGGCAGAATTCAAACAGCTTCTGGTTAGACTAAGAGAAAACCAGAGGAAGAAACTAGGTCTTGAATGTTTATGGCCTTATCGCCTGTAGAGTGCTTGGTGCTTAGAAGATGCTTCAGAAACACTGGCTGAATGAATACCCAGGGCTTTGTTTGCCACCATCCACATTCATGGTGTGAGGAATCATGCATCACCCCTGCTGTCCCCGTCTTTGACATGGAGGAGAGCCTCTAATCCTTGGGAGTCCAAAAGAAAAGCATCCTTCTGGCACAAACACCAAAAAGAAAATCAGCCGCACCTAACCTGTGCTAGCCTCCCCAATCAAGTTGCTGAAAACAATGAAAAATATTTGCAGAGATGTAACATTATTTGACTGAAACTTGGATTGGGTGAACCTAATTCTATATTCTTAGTTTTTCTGTACAGAAATCCCATTTTACTTTGGAAACAATAGGTTATGGTTATAGTAAAGATCTACAGGATTATCTACCCAACACTCACCACATTTATTTTTCTAGAAACTGCTGCCTGCCCCACCCACGTTTTACATGGGACCTGATATATTTTTTTCCAGAAAATACACACATCTGTGTCACAAACACATAGCTCAAGAATCAGAGCATCCCCAGCAACCCAGAAAGCTCCTTCATAACTCCTCCTCCCAGCAGTATATCCTCACGTAACCACTCTCAAAGTAACCACTCTCCTGACTTCTGACATTGAGATTATTTTTGCCTGTTTTTGTACTTTAAGGAATCATAAAGCATGTTCTGTTTTGTGTCTGGCTTTTTTCTCATTAGTGAGGCTCATGTTGTTGCATGTGGTTGTACTTCATTCTCATTGTTGAGTAGGATCCCCAGCTTTGTCTTTTAAATCTTATTTTTACTCATGGAAAGTAGGCCGGAAATCAGTACTGGGAACCTACTAGAAGGAGCTGTTTGTTCTCCTGGTAACATGTGGATCATGATGGTGAATGGTCTGATTCAGCAAGCTGTCTGGAACTTTGCAGCAGATGGAAATCGCTCTTATGAAGTTGGAAGTTTTACTGAGATTATTATATTGCTCAGCTCGAATAAAGACACAGGCTTGCTTCCTTCTTATCAAAGAGGAAGAATGACAAATGACCTACCTCCTATCCTTGTTCAGAATAGAGTTTCTGAAAGAAAAAATATGGCACAGCTCTCCTCAAAAGTGACTCTTCCAAAAATCTAATCAGACTGCATATTGCTTATTTCAGCAAACCATATTCAGTGACTCCACAGATAAATAATTCTTTACTGCAGTTTGTATCATGATTTCTGGAAGACAACACCATTCATCTAGTTTTTTACCAAGCAAGTCAATGGTAATTTATCCATAAGGCTCTTCTGTCAGACCTTTCCTCACCAGATACAGATATTGAATATAATTTCCATTAATACCTGTAGTTTTCCTTCTTTATGCTCCATGGGAATTAGAATGCAAATAATTATAAACCCCAATCAACTGGTTTAAACAATAGGAAAACATTATTTTCCATCACAAGAAGTTTGGAGATGGGTTAACTTGATTCAATGACATCAACAAAGACTTGGGTTCTTCTTGTATTGGACTACCCACAGGAGAACACCCATAGATACAAGGAGTCTTAGGCCATTCCAGGAGTCATATCCACAAACAACAAAGTCCTGCACTAAAATAAGATGTGTCTTCCCTCTCTCTCCCTCTCCCTCTCCCTTTCCTTCTCCCTCTCCCTTCCTCCCTCCTTCTTCTTCTTCTTCTTCTTCTTCTTCTTCTTCTTCTTCTTCTT
>KE796484.1:58162-83721 GCA_000465285.1 Eidolon helvum
TCAGCCCACTGATAAAACTGACCAATGGCAGAGGGAATGAATTTACCATACTTCTCACAAAACAACAGTGTTTATCCCTAAAATTAGGAAGAGTCCCCTTGTCTGAGCCACTTTCAGACAAAACAATAACTCTGCTGGGAAGGAAAAAAGAGAGAAATGTCACTGGGCTGAAAACTACCCAACATTGTCTTCCATAGTCCACCTCTTTGGCTTTCCAACATCTATACACACACAGGCTCATCATATGTCCAAAAGATGTTCATACTTTCACCAAATATACAAAATATACATAGTCCCTCCATGAGTGAAAATAGCCTAAAGCCTCATCAAGAAGAAATAAGATAAATCCAATAAAAGCTCCCATTCAGAAAAGTGACTGTTGTCATTGGTCCATAGCACATATTATTTCCTGCAGGACAAGAATAGCAAGTATTATCCCATGACCCAGCCAATTTAGTTCTCCCAGGTTCTACTCTCCTGGAGGACCCCTCCACCCCCACCCTGCTGGCCTCCATGGCCACCTCTGAGGTGAGCAGTGGAGCAGATGCCCTCCTAGAGACCGCTGGACTTAGCAGCCCACTTTCCGCAGGTATAAATTCTGTGGCCTCAGTACTACCTTAGGGCTTGAATAGTCCCAGACTTTTAACAGTTAGGTTTTAAATTCACTTCTGGTTGATTCTAGGGACCCATAATGGCCAATAACCTTACATGAATGAGGTCTGTGAGTTCCACAGTCCCTGTCTCCTCCAAGCTTCTCTATGCTGTGCTCACTCTCAAGCCCAAAGTTTAATGGCCTTCACCTGAGGCAACTGATACAACACCCAAGTAGAAGAAGAGGGACGGAAGCAGGAGGGGAGGCACCACCTGGAATTCCAGCCTTCCCAGGCACGTCTAAGCCAGACTGTGCCTCTTGTCTTATGAAGAATGTTTGATGAGAGATATTAAGGAGATATAAGTGGGGTATCAGATTTGCTTTTATCTCAATCCTATAAGTCTTACCTACTACTAAATATCTTTCTTTTCTATCTTTTTTTGTTTGTTTGCATCAGTTTTGTACAAAATTGGGATTTCTAACCTTGAAAGTCTCAAAATTATAGGACTTTAAGTCAACTTAGATTGCAGGTTATAGACAGGAAAAGTCTATATTGCAAGACTCTATTTTCTTCCCTTTCTGCACTCTCGTCTAAACTTCCCCCTTAGACCATCCCTTTCTGGAAGGCTGCAAGAAATAACCAGCATGTGCCAATATCCCCAATTTTCCTACCATTATCTCTAATTCTACAGTCTCTGTGGGCACATGCTTAGGAGCCTGAGGTCCAAGAGGTAACAATTTGCCAAATACCGTAGACTCAGAAATTTTGAAATATGGCTTTTGCCATTACAAAATGCATAGAGCTGCATACAGGAAGAAATGAAGGAGCTGACCACCAGCAGAAGTCAGGAACTCTTACACCTCAGTTCTTGAAACATCAGTTTTACACTTTCTTTTTATACATGAGTATATTCCTGTTTCTCCTGCCCCCTCCACCTTTCCAGAAATTGTTTTGAAATCTACAGCAGAGTTAGGCTCTTTTACTCACCAGTAAACACATATTTGAAAAGAGATTTGAATACACATTTTTTAAAACAAGGTGAGTCACAGCAAATAATGCAAAATATGTATCTGAAAATAGATTAAGATACACTTCTTACAAAAGGAGGGGGAATCATATTTTAATCAGAAGAACAAAGGGGATTGTAACATTGAGAATTTCTTTGTTCCCTGAGATTTTTCACTTTTAGAAAACATAATGGGATGTGTTTTCCATCATGGATGGTCCCAGTTAGCTTTTATTTTAAGAAGAATGCTTGTCTTCATCAGTATTCTGTTAATGGCCAATTGATTTTCCTCATGATCCTTGGGAGAAATATTAGTGTTGGTGCACCATTGAGCCTTCTGATCTTTGCACTCTTATTCAAAGTCAACATTTTAACCTGGCAATGTGCTGTACAAATGGAGTGCACAGTGAATCCCGTGAGACTCAAGTCTTGGTGGTCCCAGCATTAGCACCAGCATCCCAGGACTCGCCAGGTATAATTCTCACCATGAAAGGGTTTGACATTCCAGAAATGACCACTTCCGTTGGTTTTAGATTGAGTATCAACTGACTCCCTTTAAGCAAGGTTGGCACATTTAACCAAAACAGAACTATGTTCCAAAAACAAGGTTGATATGATATGTCATGTTCACCAATTCATCCCTAATGGTCAGCATGTTCCTAGCACATGGTAGGTACTCAGTCAATACTTACTGAATAGATGATTAAATGAAAAGAGACATGCCCACTCTGTAGCTTGAACAACACTGGCTTTGAACATTTTACTAATTACTTAGAGTTGTTGACAGTTTAGTAACAATGAGAAGAAGAACCAGACATGGAGAAGTCAGATTATTGTATAATTTAAATCATTTATCATTTCATTAGATTTTGAGTCTTGCTTTTCTTGTCAGATAGTGACTATCCACATCTACTCCCTCCCAGATAGAGTTCTAGGCAGAGAGCAGAAAGTTAACATTTCCAAAATGAATCTCTTCCTACATTTCTCTTCCTCCAGCCCAGATACCTGATTCTGAGCCAGGTGGCTATGAGGTCTAGCCCCTGACACTGCTGCAATGATTGGTCCCAATGAGGCTCTTTCAACTCTGCCTCTCCTTCCTTCTTCCTCTAATCTCAGAATAACTGTGGCCTTCCAATTCTATACCATGGTAAGAACTTACCATGGGTATAGTTGTTATTATTGCAAGTTACATATACACGGCTATAGACTCACCAAAAGCACACAGGTCTCTCTCTCTCTCTTGCTTTGGCACATCATGAGTCTCTTGAGGATGGACAACTATTTGCAGTCCTAGCTTCTGGTACAGTGCCAAACCCATAATGCATTTGTCAAATGAAAGAATAAATGAATAAACAGCAGAGATACATTTGTTTCTCTCCTGTAAACTGAGAACTTAAAGGTAAAAAAGGAAAACTTGATAAAATTTCTTTCCTTAGTATAGGACAAAGAGGAGAAAAGACAGGAAAAATTCAGTACTTAATTAGCTAGACAATCTATGAAAGGGAGAAGTAGTCTAATTCTCTTTGGTGCTCTTCATTCTGGAGAATGTGTATAGCAAATGAAGATTCCTTCTCATTAATCTGGGCTTATCTTAGTGCTCAGTTGTTATCAACAGAATGCAGTGAAAGTGATGCTGCATAACCTCTGAGGGTAAGTCAGAAAGAGCCACGCTACTTCCGCCTGGTCCTCTTAGGACATTCATTGTGGGGAAGCCTGTCTTTGCCACTATGTAAGAAGTCCAGCTATCTGGGACTACCATACTGGAGAAGCCACATGTAGGCCTCTAGTGAGGCTCAACTAAGTTCCCAGTCAACAGCCAGCACCAACAGCCGGCCATGTGCACGAGCCACTCTGGACACCCAGCTCAGCCAAGCCTTCGGATGACTGCAGCCCCAGCCAAGATCTGACAGCAACGTCTTGAGAGACCTCAGTGAGAACTGCTTCTAAATCTGATTCACGAATTCATAAGCAAAATTAAATTATTGTTTTAAACTACCGAATTTGGGGGCAATTCATTACACATTAATAGTAACTGGACCAATTGCCTCTCAAGATCATTACTATAGCAAATCTTTGAATTTTTCTTCCATATTTCTAAAGGGGACAGGTGAGCTCTCTGTCGATTTTCAGAACAAGCATATACAAGGACATAGAAGCACACCATTTATCAGTGAGTGTCTCCATCCATAGTAAAAAACAACATCTGAGGTTGGGAAGATGGGTGAAAAAGGTGAAAGGATTAAGAAGTATAAATTTCCAGTTATAAAAACAGTAACAGGGATGTAAAGTACAGCACAGGGAATATAGTCGATAATATTATAATAACTATGTATGGTGTCAGATGGGTACTAGACTTATCGGGGTGATTACTTCCTAAGTTATATAAATGTCTCATCACTATGTTGTACACCTGAAAATAATATAATATTGTATGTTGACTGTAATTGAAAAATTAAAAACTTATAAAAAAACATCAAGCTTGTGCATGCAGAATCCATCAAAATGTAAATTAAAATCACAGAGGACTTCTAGAATGGAAGCAGTCTCTGCTTAAATTAAGACAAGAAATGCAAAACCTGTTTTAGATGAGAGTCATACGAATAATTATTAAAGGCTTAAATGCAGTGATGTTTCTTAGTTACTGAACAAAGAGTCGGTTGCTAGAAAGACTCCGAAATTACGCTCCTCTGAAAGGAAATGAAGGGAAAAAACATTCACAGAAACATCTTGTGACTGAAGCCGACTCTGCCCTCATGTAGGGCCACGATGCTGACTTCATCCCCTACAACATCCTCATGACTAATGTCTGACAATTAGTGCAGACTTACAAATATCCTCTCCAGCCAAGACAACAGTAGGAAACCTTTCTATATGGCCAAATCTTTCCACAGTCAGGAGTGTCTACAGGATTCATAAATTAAACCTTCTACTCACACAAAAGGAAAGAATCATACCCATGACCGGTTTTCTTCCTTGCTTTTTTCCCCTTCCCATCAGACACAGGCCCCATTCACGTGCAGCTGAGCAGGAGGCTCCCTGAGGCTGCAGCCTTCCTCGTCTGCTTTTTTCCCTTCAACCCTTCAGCACTCCCCACCTCGGGGAAGGATTGGCCCAACCTGGCCTGAAGGGCAGTTAAGAGAGCTGAGCTGTCCTCTCATGTCTGTCCTCCCCGTCTGGCTAGCCAGAACCAGGGCAGCCCCAGGCGAAGAGCAGATGAGGCAGGGCTTGGTTTGCTTCCTGGGAACGACTCCTTCTCAGCAAGCAGCTACCTGTAGCTGTCCCTGGGACTAAGAACTGTAAGCCACCTGTCGTCAGCCCCACCTTTGAGCGACCTCCTAGTGAAGACCCAGACAGGCAGTTGCTTACAAACTGCTCTGAAAAGCCACACTGGACACGCCTAGAGGTGACCACAGAGAATGGAGGCTGGGAGAATGAGGTAAGTGGAACTCTGAGCATCCCTTCCACCCCCTCCCCCACATGCACCCAAATGACAGGCAGAGCATCCCAACTCTTTTTCTGTTACACATATTTGGCTTGAAAATATTCCATTTTTAGGAGAAAAAAAAAAAGTGCTGCCACTAAAAATTATTTGGAAACCACCACAGAACAGAAAGAGGATGAGCTTTGGAATCTGAAGGCAATGGTCTTAAGTCCCGGCTCTAGCCTTCACTGACACTCACTGAATGTCTCTGACATCAATTCTGTAAAAAGGGAATAACAAGGCCAAACTCACAGGCAGAGGGAGGATCAAATGAGATATGTTCAAAGAATCTGGTATATAGTGGTTGCTCAATAAATGATGAAGATTGGGGCTTTAAAGGGTCAGTAAACATTACTCTCTTTTTCTCTGCATGAATTCAGAATAAATTGAGAAAAAGACTCAAGAACCAGACAGATAAAGGCCCAAAGGAGCAAGATGTTTGGAGAATGAGGTTTAGCTCTGTGGTAACAGAAGGCTTTCTCATACTGTATTCCAGAATTAAACTCACCCACTCAATCACAGGTAGAGCTAGAAATCTACAGGCATCCAGGGGAGGGAGGAGTTTCTTGTATAATTTACAACATAGAGACTCTCACTGCAGAAAGGCAGATTCCAAATAAATAAGTAGGAGAAAGGGGCTGAGATACACATACTCAGTTCTCTCAAAACCACTAACAGATACATTACTTAAGGCCGTCATACAGTAGCACATGTTGTTCACTGCACAATTGTGAATTAGATCATTTATTATGTATTTTGATTTATCTTCTAGTAATAAATCCAGAAATTTTTATATGTCACAGCCAACAACTGCATCGATTTCTCAAAATTTTTAAGACAGCAAGTGAAGAGTAAAGTATCCACTGGAAAAGTATCCAAAGAGAAAATTCACCAGATTTAATCTTGGCCATCCCTTGAAAAGTAGTTTTTTTTTTGCAAAATGAAGGATATGTTAATCTCATTATAGTCAAAATGGACAACATTGCTCATTGCCTAAGAAACACACATATGTAAAAGCTGCAGGCTACCACTGGTTTCTTCATCTGTGATGACTGTCCTATTACTTGAGAGATTTCACATGCTTGCCGGGCCATGTGACATAAGCCCTGTCATGTATGTGTTGTCAGGGCAAACTCTGGAGTAATTTTCCAGAGGTGCTTATTAGTTATTATTAGTGACATTAGTTGGTATACAAAGACTTGTTCTCTGCTCCCTGAATCAGAGTATTTCTATCCACCCCCAGAGCATATCTTGCCTATGCAGATAAAAAAGGCTTTTATAATAAGTCCTCCGCCTTTTTTAACATGCAGGCTAATCTTGGGAGAGTACCAACAGCTCACCCTAATGTCAATCAGTGTTTAATGTGTATATGTCCTACTGAGCTGAAAATTTCAACTCAGTGTGAAAACAAGCATTTCCCCCAGATCTCTCTGAATACACTCAATTTAACTAGTATTAACACTAGTCTTGAGTTGCCAGAAATATTTGGAAAGGAACAAAAGTTGTTTAGTTGATTTTGGTCTCATTCCCTTTCGCACCCTCTTCCTAACTTTCTGCTGGAGGGGTTTTTGTTATATTAGTTTCAAGAAATGGACAAGGGTCTTATTTGTGGGATACAAGTGAGAAGAAACAACTACAATTGTTCGGTAAAACAGTGAAGCTTTAACAGAAATATGAGTATTTCTGAGGACAGAGGTTTAAAAGATTTGGTGCTGGTTCTCTTTAACTATGGAATTTCTCTGAACTTTTTTTCTTTCCAAAAACTCCATGGATTTAAACAAGAAGCCAAATAGAGTGAAAACAGTAGCTACCATTTGTTGAGGTTTCACTGAGTTGTGTGTCATGCAGTGTGCTAAGTGCTTTTCTTTCAATACTTCTTTTAATCCTCACCACACCTCTGTGAAATTGGTTCTATTACAATCCTCATTTTATAGAGGAGGAAACAAAAGAGATTAAGTAATTTACCACAAGGACACAGAGCTGGTAAGTTCCAGAGATGTACTTTGATCCAGGCAGCCTGACTCCAGAGGTTGTCAGAATATGAAGAAAGTTTTGTTGCTCCTGAAAAGATTCAAACAAATATAACTTGTGTTGATTTTTCTATAGAAAAGCTGTATGGGTTCAATTGGCATTGAGGAGTTTAACCAAAAACAGAAAATGGAAAATTTTCTTCTTTGTTACTAGAAGCAAAGGCTCCTGATTTACGGAAAAAGCCTGATTAGAAAGATATGTCCAGTAAGGAGCTGGGTGAAAGAAAATTGCTCCTGTCAAGGGGACATATAATAGATAATGAACAACAGCAAAATAACCTCTGCATTGCTGTGCTGAAAACAGCCTAGGCCCAGTTTCCCCAATTCTAAACTGGGAAGATATTTTATATAGTTAAAGTTGGGGTAAATCTGATCTCAATTAAAAATGCAAAATACCTGAGAGGCATGGAGATAACTCAATTCCTAGAAGTCTTTATACCAATATAAATGAAGGATCTGAGAATAAAAGAATAGAATAGAATAAAACTCTTGGTAAATTTGTATGGAAATAAAACAAAACTGAGGAATCCTCTTGAAAAGTTTGAGACAAAAATTTCTTCATGCATTTTTATTACGGCTGTTTATCTTCCAAAGGAACTGGGATGATGTGGTGAGAAAATCAATTGTAATCATTTTAAGTCGAATTTTGGATTGATATTCTGATTGTTTTAAAGGGAAGGGGGGGGGGTGTTTTTTTTAACCAAACAAGATTTCAAAGCGTCATTAAGGAGGGTTCAACCAGTTGGCAGCTTTCAGTTCTTTGTATACAAAGCTTTCTAAATAAGCTTCAAGTGTTTGGAAATTGCCTATCACTTCATCAGAAACAATCTTCCCATCTGAGGCTAGGGGAGATTGCATTGAAAATAATGTAGGAAGTATTTTATGGGCAGCTCAAACCCCTGGCTGGAGAATAGAGAACAATCCTAGCGCTGAAAGAACTCAGGAAGAATTCTCTCTTTTTGCCTCAATCAGAATCAAGCTTGGACGCTCCAAGGGCCACCCAAGGAGCTAATTCCATATGTTATTCATCAATGCCAGTCATCACCACTATCATTCAAAGCTGATTGAACACAATGCTAGGGAGTGGGTGTAAAGATAACACGCTTGGTTCCTACAACAAGGAGCTCACAGTAAAATTGAGGAGACAGGGCATATCCATATCAGGATAGATCATGATTCAAACCAGCATTTGACAGTTGATATATAATGGCCCAGAAAAAAAAAATACTTTAGTGATTTAAGTGAGCAAAATCCTGGGGGCTGGGGAGGCAACTAAGTCTCTAAGGGGAAGTGAGAATTCTAGAAACATGGGAGAAAAAAAGGCTTTCAAAGTCTAGATGTTCCATCTTGAACATGGTTTAAAAATTAACATAGTTTTAATTGATATAAACTCAAGAAATTATTCATGTGAACTTATTAAGCTGTATATAATGATTTGTGTACTTTTCTGCATGTTATACTTCAATACAAACTTTAAACAAAAATTTTTAACTTTAATTTTTTAATATACTTTAAAGAAATACATACTTGTATTTAGCCTGAGTAGCATGGAAAATTTTTAAATACAAAGTGAAATCTTCCCAGATCATTCTTCCCCCACCCCTCTCTCTCAGGCTCACCTTGTTCCTCCCCTTCCCCACAGGGGACCTCACCTGCCCCCAGGCCAGTGTGTAATCAGTGGTTCTCTTACCTCCACTATGGCTTCAGCTAACAACTAAAACACTCTGAGAATCTTCCCAGAAGCCTACAACAGAAGCAGGGAAGGCTCTCCTGTTCTCTGCAGTTCCAGAACCTGCGTTGTGGGTGGGGTTGCAAGATTTGGCAAAACAAATAAAATCAGAATTCTCAGTTATATTTGAATTATAGAAAAATAACTAATGATATTTTTATATAATTATATCCCATTTAATATTTGGGACATACTTGTACTAATACTATTTGTCTTTATCCAACATTTAATTCTAACTGGGTATTCTGTATTTTACCTGGAAATCTTGTGTTTGGGACATACGGATGTACAGCTCTTTCCAGGGATTAGTTTGCTATTTATCCCCAAAGTTATGTAGAACGAGAAACAATTTTATCCAAAGTTCTAAAACTTAGCCAACATTTATTTTATGTTTTTATATTATTATTGTTTTTATTTTAAAATTTATACACGCTGATGGATTTTTAAAAGTTTTAAACATTACAGAGGATGGACTACTTCTGTAGGAATGGTAGAGCAAGAACTTCTAAAAGTTTGCTCCTCCATAAAAGCAACAAGGAAACCAGCAACAATTGTCAAAATTAACATTTTTGAAACTCTAGAAATAACCAAAAACTGGCAAAAACCCAAGGAGTGTTTATTCAAGATAAGTGGCTGAATCTCAGTAGGAAGAGTAAGATTTGTTGTGTTTTAATTTGTCCTATTCTCATCCCTTTCTGCCACCTTCCATAAAGGTCTTGAAGAGCAAGAGCCCCCCAAACACAGTGAAAAACAGCAGCATGGCAACTCCTGGAGAGGGTAGAATAGGTTTGGAGCTCCCCAAAACACCTTTCTTAGAGAGCTGTCAATATTTAACCTGTCTGGGTCTAATTGCAAGCCTTGTCTTAATTTGATATGACTCATACCTCTCTCGTTTCAAACAGCCTTTTCCCTGGGACTGTTTGTTAAAAAGAATAAGTCACAGTTGCCCAAGGCAGTAATAGCAGTTAAGAGCTAACAAGAAGCTGATCAAAAAAGTTAAAAGGAAAAGGTGGAGAATGAGATGTCAACAGGGGGCTTTTGAAAAGCTCCAGCTCCTCCTTGAGAAATAAAAAAGCCATACACATGCATAAAGCTGCATGCAGGCCAGGGCTGTGTAGATGCCCAAGAAAAACCTGAGAAGGCACCACTCTGAGCTTTCTCCACTAGTTGATCTTGAGGCTCTGCATAAATGGGAATTGAAGACTAAGGCAGAGCTGTAGACTGCCTGCCTAAGCTTTAAAAGTGTTCTTCACGAAACACACAGAACCCACTGGCAAAAGATGGGAGAGTTATTTTTTCCAGCCACTTAAAAAATTTCTGTTTAATCATTAGCAAACCAAGGGGAGACTTCATTAGGTAAAGATGACACAAAACAGAGACTTTACAGAATTAGTGTTGTGGTTCGATCGAATCTAAGACCCGTGGAGCCAATTGAGATGAATTGTGAGCCTTTATTAGCCGGCTGGCGACTGACTCTCTACCACGAAGGGTTAGAGGAGATCAGTCCTGAGCTCACAAAAGAGGCAGCTTATAAAGCCTAAAACTACATCAAACAAGCCAGCAGATTACAGAAGCAGAAGTTGGCCATTAGCATATCTTTTTACATACTATATATCTCCTAGTACCACACCGCGGCAAGCAGGATGACTTCTGGTATCTAAAGATATTTTTTCCCTGTAGCTGACTTAGCTAGTTGGCTCACTTGAAAATTTTCCACCCTCTAGCTGGCTCACTTGAAATTTTCCACCCTTAACATTATTAGTTCAGGAGAGTTACCAAAAAAACAGCAACAATAACAAACGCTACAACAACAAATCCTGAGAAAGAGGGAAATATTATTTTAAGCGTTGCTATCTCATATTATTTAAAATATCCAGTTTTAGACAGAAAAAATCCCCAGACACCCAAAAAAATAAAGTTTGGCCCATACAGAGGGGGGAAAGAAAGCATTCAACATAAACTGTTGCTAAATAGGCCCAGATGTTGGAACCAATAGAGAATTTAAATTAGCTATTGAGAATATGTTTCAAAATTTAAAGGAAATTATATTTAAAGTTCTAAAGGAAAGTATGAGGAGTTCTCCCTAAATATCATTAAAGATAGAGAATATCCATGAAGATATAGAGATTATTAAAAAGAAATACTTAGATATTCTGGCATTGAAAAATATAGTAACTGAAATGAAAACTTTGTTAGAGAGGCTTAATAAGAGCTTCAAGCTGTTAGAAGAATTAGCAAATGTGAAAATAGGACTATTGGGATGATCTAGTCTGAGTAATGGACAAAAGGAAAAAAAAAAAACCAAGAGCCTAGGAGACCTGCGTGACATCATCAAGCATACCAACATGTATAAATGAAAGTCCCAGGAGAGGAGAGAAAGAAAGGGGCAAAAAGAATATTTGAAAGAAAAATAGCTCAAACTTCCTACATTCAATGAAAAAATTTAATCTATATATCCAAGAAAATAAAATATAAATAGGATACACTCAAAGAGAGCTCCACCTAGACACATCATAAAATGTTGAACAAAGACAAAGAGAATCCTGAAAGGAGCAAGAAGAAAGTGACTCAACACAGATAAAGGATCCTTGATAACAATAATAGCTGATTTCTCACCAGAAATCATGGAGCTCAAAAGGCAGTGGCATGACATTTTCAAAGTGCTTAAAAAGATTGTCACCCAAGGATTCTGTACCCAACAAAATGATCCTTCAAAAAGAGGCTATAACATCATTCACCTGCTCTGGAAAAGTTTGGCAGTTCCTCAAAGAGTCCAACATGGAGTTATCATATGACCCAACAACTGCATCCTTAGATATATACCCAATAGAACTGAAAACATATGTCCACACAAAACCTTGTACTCAAATTTTCACAGTAGTGTCATTTATAATAGGCCAAGAATGGAAACAATCCAAACATTCATCTCTGACGCATGCACAAGTGGCACATAAACATACAATAAAATATTATTCAGCTATAAAAAGGAATAAAATACTGATACTACAACATGAATGAAAATTGAAAACATTATAATAAGTGAAAAAAGATACAAAAGGCCATTGTTTGATTTTGTTTATATAAAATGTCTGAAATATGAAAATCCTCAGAGATGAAAAGTACGTCAGCAGTTGCTAGGATTAGGGCTATATGGGAATGGGGAATATTAATGGGTATGGAGCATCTTTTGGAGGTGATAAAATGTTTTAGAATTAATGTGTTATTGGTTTCACAACCTTATGAATATACAAAAACTGAATTGTATACTGTATATGCATGAATTTTATGATAAGTGAAATTTCTCAAAAAAAGTAAAAAGAAAAAAACATAGACATATTTAATATGGAAAGCCAATATGCACTGAGTACTATTCCTGCCACCACCTAGTGTTAACCCTTATTTTTTATATATATATTTCTACAGAAATGCTCTAGATATGTAAACATCTACTTTTGAAATTTACCCAAACAAGAACTCACTACACAAGATGTCCTGCTAGGTGCTTTTTTTTACTTTCAACATATCTTAGATTTTTTTCCCCCTTTTTAATACAGAGATAATCCTCCTTGTTTTTTTAATAAATGTTTTTCTGTAAAACATTTTGCACTGTGGATGTGCCATAATTCATTTAATGATTTCTCTGTTGAAAAACATTTGGGATGCTATTAATTTTTTCCACTAAAAATATGCTGCAGCAAATATCCTGCTAGATACATTTTTGTGCACTTATGGTATGATATTGTGAAATTCCTAGTAGTAGAATTGCACACACACATACACATTTTTTTTAATGTTATTTATTTATTTTTATAGGCAAGGTAACCCTTGGTTGACCTCACCGATTGCAAGGACCTCATCAGTTTACAATCCCTCATTTTTTATTTTTTACACCTACAGCACCTGGTCTTCCTATGTGGTCTTCCATCCAAGTACTAACCAGGCTGGACCCTGCTTAGCTTGAGATCAGCCGGGATCGTGCGTACTCAGAGTGGCATGGCTATAGATTCATACACACACATTTTAAAGTGCAACGAGAGACAGAGTGTAGTGGAAGATGGACTTGGTGGTCAACTAGACCTTGATCCCTGATTCTGCCACTTATTAAATAGATGATCTTGGCCAAATTACTTAACATTTATGAGCCTCGTTTTCTTCATCTATGTAAAATTGAACTATGTCTCAGAAACACTTCCCCACTCTTCAGACAAGCTGAAGCGACTTAACTAATGGATAAATTTCGTAAGCGTAAATGGAGTGCTCGAGGTTCAGATTTTCTATTTTCCTTCTTGGGGGTGCACTTCTCTGTGCTGCACATCTTTCGTGGACAGCTGAGGGGTCTGCTTCTGTCCAGTCTTCAGGTGACTAGACGGGTTCAGGGGAGGAGGCATTTGGCTCCTCTGTTGAACTAAACCATCTGACTTAGTCTTTTTCAGTAAGAAAAGTGATATTTGCCTCCATCTTCTTTTTGTGGTATTTATTTGACCCTCTCAAGATCCTAACCAACTACTACTACCCTCCTACGGTTTTAAGGATTGAAGAGATATGTTTGAAAAGTATTTGGCATATCTAGGTGCTTAGAAACTATAATATTATTTCAGAAAAAAGTTATGGTTAGTATTACCCCCTTATGCTCTATTATGTGTATCCCTATTAGCCAAGATTTTTTTTAGCTCGACTTTCTGTACTGTTACCAAAAAAGTACATATATTGACTATACCATTTCAAATTACATGTACCCTTTTTACCCTCTTGCCAAAATACATTTCACCCTCTATAGTGGTCAGATTCTTTCACATGCGAGGGGTAGAAACAAAATTCAAACTATCCTTAGCAAAAAGGATGACCTTAACAAAATTTAGTGACCTTAGATAACTGGAGAAGGCAGCATACATGTGATCTCAGGTAGGACTGGATCTAGGAGCTCAGTGGCACCTGGACGTTCTCTCTATTTCATCATCAAATATGCTTTTCTTTGTTCACCACTGCATTCCCAACACCTAGGCCAGTAGCTGTCACATAGTATGGGGTGTGTGTGTGTGTGTCCCCGTGTGTGTGTGTGTATTTATGATAAATAAATATATGAGTTCTCCTCTAATGTCCTCAGGCTTCCTTATAGTCAGAGCTTGGATTATAGAACAAAGCTAATGACCCCAGAAGCCATAAGCAATTTGTTTTCTATTTGTCCTATGTGTTTTTTGTACCTTTTTCTTCTTTTCCTATCTTCCTTTGCTTTTTTGTGTATTTGAGAACTATTATTTGAGAACTCCTTTCTTGAATTATTAGGTATAACTCTTTGTTGTGTTTTTAGTGGTTTTTTTTTTTTTTAGGGTTTATAGTAGGCATATATAAGTCTATCCTCAAGTGATATTTTACCATTTCATGTAGTCTAAGAACTTCACAATGTTATACATTTTCCTCTTCTAGTCTTCGTGTTATTGTCTTATATTTTACTTGTATGTATCTTATAAACCCCATAATACACTGTTATATTTTTGCTTTAAACAGATGTTTTAAAGATTTCAAATAATAATAAAAAATATTTACATTTACCAGCATAATTATTTCCAGTAATTTTCACTCCTTTTTGCAGACTTAGATTTCTATCTGATATAATTTCCCTTCTGTCTAAAGGACTACCCTGAACATTTCTCATAGTATTGGTGTTGTAGTCTGCTGGTAATGGATTCTTTCAGCTTCTGTGTATTTGAAAAGTTGTTATTTTGCCTTCATTTTCGGAAGGTATTTTTGCAAAGAATTCTGCTTTTAAAGTTTTTATCCTTCAGTACTTGAAGATATTGCTCCACTGTTTCATTGCATGTATTTTTCCAACAGAAATGTATTTTCATCCTTATCTTTGTTTGTATGTGCTGTGTCCTTTTTTTTTGTTCCTCTGCTTTTAAGATTTTTTTTCCTTATCCCTGGTTTTAAGCAATTTGGTTTAATACACATTGGGTATAATTTTCTTCATATATATTGTACTTGGAATTTGTTGAACTTTTTGGATCTAAGTGTTCATAGTTTCATCAAATTGGGAAATTTGAAGGGCATTTTTTCTTTGAATGCTTTTCCTGTCTTCATTATTTTAGAGACTGTAATCACACAAACATTTAGCTGCTTGATTTTGTCCCATACTTCACTCTTTCTGCTCATTTTTATGAGTCTATCTCTTACTATGTTACATTTTGGGTATTTCTATTGCTGTGCCTTCAGGTCCACTAATCTACATCTAATCTGTCATTACTACCACCCAGTGCATTTTTCACCTGAGACATTAAAATTTTCATGTCTAAAAGTTTAATTTGGACATCTTTTATATCTTCTATTTCTCTACTAATATTCAATATTTCCTCTAATTTCTTGAACATATGGAATACAGTTATTGTAAGTGTTTTAATGTTATTGTTTACTAATTCTATCATGTATGCCATTTCTTTGTCATTTCTGAGTGCCTACATTACCTGAAAGTTTAGACCCAAATCCAGGCTAGCCTGAATTTTATAAGAGAAAACAGGAGGATAAAAAGTCTCCTTTTGACCTCTGCCGGAAGCCTCAGGAAGAAATCCTAGTAGTGATGGTCCCCAGGCTCATTAAACTGGCAGCTTCAACACAGACACAAATAGAATGGGGAGAAGACGTAGCAAGGGCCTCTGAAAACTGACTAGTTGAATGCATGTAGTTTCCTCCTTTGATAAACCAAAATGCATATATCTGAGTTGAGTCTTCTGATGTTTATACATATACTTGGAACAACCTCAAAAATCATCCGGGGACTTTGTCAACCACACAAAATTATGACCTGTGAGCCAAATCCAGTCACGTCCATTTGTTTAAGTATTGTCTATGACAATTTTAATGCTATAACGGCAGAGTTGAGTGATTGGAACAAAAATGATATTATACTCAAAACCAAAAACATATACTATATAGCTCTTTATATAGAAAAGTTTTCTGACCTCTTATCTAGACCAGTGGTTTTCTCACCTTTCTTTTTTAAAGATGGAGCAATGCTATAGGGGTGATCCGGGGTTTCCATGGGGGGTACAGGAAAGGGGAAAGCACCCACCATCACCACAATCCACTTGGATAGAGCAACTCTCTTTTCATCTATTAGGTTGCCTTTTAACATTTCTTTGGAAGATAGTGTTTTAGAAAATTTAAATTTATTATCCTATTTTGAATCTTTTGTTTTCAGATGTGAAAGCAAAGACTGGGAAGGGAAACTAAACTTATTACTCAAGGTCACATAGTTCCTTACAACCCAAATTTCATGATCCCAGGTCTAAGAGTTCTTCGTGCCATCCTGAATTAAAATCAAATTAGGTGAGGACACTCTTAAAGGACATATAACAACAACAACAAACAACAAACAACAACAACAACAACAACAACAATAAAAGCAGAGTGAAGGGGAGAGTTCCCAAACTATGAATGGAGAATTCTGCCTTGGGCTAGAACTCCCATAAGCATATCACTCATCACCGGCAGTTGTACCCCCTTGACTTATGGGACTCTTGTGGCACTGCTCACTCCTGAAAGGAGTTATTGCTTTTTCAGCCCCATGTATAGCCCCCCAAAAAGATTGAGAGACACAGAAATAGAAAGTAGGGAGTGATGAAACCTAGGAGAAAAGAAGATGTGGACATAATAAACAGATTCACTGGAAACACAGGGAAGGGCCTGTGCTAGGATAAATTTACTACAAAACAGGCCTGGATGAACACGTGGATTCTGCACACAAGGTTAAAACAAACTCGAGGCCACTGTAAATTCTACGTTCATTTAGAGGGAAGGCTGAGGGGAATATGGGGGAAAGGTGGGGAAAGATCACCAGGGTAGCTTTTAGTCTCTCTTCAGCTCTGACCCCAAACCTACAAACTCCATTCAATAAAACAAAATATCTGTTAAGACTCACTCTACAAAAAAGCAGGTTAATGTGTATTTATTTTTCCTCAAGCATGAACTCTGAGGTCTCATATTCTCCACTCCAAGTGGCATATTGCTCTACGGACTGAATGTTTGTACCCCCGACAATTTTGCATGTTGAAGCCCTAACACCCAATGTGATGGTGGCGGTGGAGTCTTCAGGTGATAATTAGGTTTAGATAAGGTAAAGAGGGTGAAGCCCTCATGATGGGATTACTGCCCTTCTAACAACAGGAAGAGACACCCGAGTTCCCTCTCCCCATCATGTGAAGATATATGGAGGAGGAGGCTGTCTGCAAGCCAGGAAGAAAGCCCTCACCAAAAACTGAACCTGTTAGCACTTTGATCTTGAAACTTTGACCTCCAGAATTGTGAAAAATAAATGTACATTATTAAAGCCACCCAGTCTATGGTATTTTGTTATAGCAGCTTGAGTTGACTAAGACACATATCAAAGTATTTCTTTCAACTTACCCCTCACATTAATTCTCCTTACTTACTGGCATGTTAAGCTTCAGTTGAGCAATTTTGTGTTTATCTCTTAGTGACTGTGAAGTAGGTAACCAATTATGTTTTCCTCTTTGGATTGGCTGTTGGAAATCTTAGAGACAAAATTAGAGACAAACAAAGTTTCTTCCCATAGCAAGGAGTCATTAGCATACATTCTTGTAAAAACCTAATTTCTAGCCCTATTTTATGTCCTAACTTTTTCTTCCTCCCCTGTTTTAAGTGAAAGGTGTGTGTCCACACGTGTCTTGCAGAGATTCATAGATGATAGCAGCCACTCCCTAAGTCAGCATGGTGATGGCAACCGTAACTAGCAAAGGAAAGGGGAAGCTCCTGGGACTTTAATTGTAAGGTTCTAAATTTCCTCCCCATATGAAGGTTTTTTTCTCCACAGCTCTTGGAAAATTTGCAAACTGCTCTTGTCATTACTGACTATGGGGCGTCAGTGTCTCCCTAAACAAATAGAAGTGAACTTTATAAAGGAAATTGAGGCTGGAAAGCAAGGAAGGCCTAGCTGCATGATACAATCCTATATTAGAACAGGAGAGGCATGGATATTGTAGAGATCCCTGGAAGACTAATGGAAAATTAAACCTTACAGCAGTAACAGATTTGAGTTTTATTTGTTTATATCAAGGGATAATTTTTAAGAACTATGTGTGTAGGAAGGTCACAAGAAGGGGGAACTGAAACCATGCCTCTGACAAAAAAGGAATAGCTGAGAATTTCGAAAAACTATCTCACCCATGAAATAAGGCTAGAAAAACAAATATCTACTAGCCGAGGAAGGTCTTTAAGGTAACCAGGGCCCTGGGCGGAAAAAATTTACATAAGTCATGAGAAATAAAAGCCCATACCACATAAGACGCTAAGGCCTAATTTTTCACTATCCTCAACTGCAGGAAACTAAAGTGATAACATTAAAATTGGTCTAGGAGGAAACAGTTTAGTGGTTACTAGAGGGAAACAGGGTAGAGGAGGTAGAAAAGGGTAAAGGGAGTCAAATATATGGTGACAAAAGGAGATTTGACTTTGGTGAACATACAGTGCAATATACATATGATGTATTATAGAATTATACGCTTATATAACCCTATATAATTTTATTAACCACTGTCACCCTAATAAATTTAATTTAAAAAATTGGCCTAGGATTTGTAAAACCAATTTGTAAGACAGGAGAGGAAGCAAACTCAAAATAGTTCTTTAGGAATACTTCTGCAATTCAGAGCACATAGGAATCACCACTACCTCCAATTCCCCCATGGGCCCCCCCACACACACACACAAACTACGAAGATAACTTCACACTAATAATATTACAAAATATATAAGGAAATGATCTACCATGAGAGAGAATTGGCAGATGCAACAAACAGGAGAAGCAACATTTTCAAGATCTGGAGAAAGTAGAGCCATTTATGAGACTAAAATAGAAGTATGCTTAAAATAATTAAAGACATCATAATGAAAGAACACAATAGGATGTAAAAAAAAAATAGAGAGAAAGAGAAACATAGAACTTTTAGAAATGAAAATCTGTTTAAATATCAGATTAGACACCAAATAGAGAATTAGTGAACTGGAGGATAGATTTGAATAACTAACTTGCAATGCAGCACAGAGAGATAAAGAGGGGAAAATTACAAACTAGAAGTAGAAATATGGAGAAACAAGCAAGTAAGATAATCCTACATGCATTTAACATATCAAAACCAAAGTGAATCAAAAAATTAAAGAGATAATTTTTAAACAGGCGATTGCAATAGGTGGATGTTCACTGACACGGAATGTGTCATGAAAAGGAAGAAGACATGGGGTTTTACGGAGGAAGGTAAATAAGACAGTCTTACAGACGTCATGAGGAAGGAAGGAGACAGATATCATTTCAGAGGATACAGAGCAGGGTATCCTTTGAGGTTAGCTGTTTCCAGAACTCAAAATTATTGGGGGTGAGGGGTGTCCTTACTTATCTCTGCTTTCCAGGAACAGAGATCTCAGATAAAGTTCAACATTACCAAACAGGAGTTCCAGAGGACAAAGCAGAAAAGAAGTGGAAGTCATAGAGAGAATTTGAAAAGATAAAGTCTCAGAATTTTTCAGAATTAAAGAAAGATGTAAGTCTTCAGAATTATGAAGCACATCAAGTCCCACATAAAGGTAAACAAAACAAAAGCCATACCTACATACGCAAAAATTACTGTAAATTAGGAATGTTTTTATTGTTCTTTGTTTTTTTCATCTTCCCACCTCTCAGGTATTGCTAGTTTTATACAGTTAAAATTATACTTTTTGATTGCTTTCTGAAGTTTAGAACTTAAGCAAAATTGAAATCAGTTATTAAAAGAAGTCTTGGAACACTCCTAGACTGGATTGCTCTTCTCTCGTCACAGGGACCTCATCCTTAGGACTTAGCTTGCCCCCTTCTGGGGTCTCCCCTTCTCTCCTTTCACTTTTCTTTTTCACCATTTGCCATCTCTCTCCTAAACTGCTCCTGAGAAACTCCACAATTTCCTTAATTTATTTTGCAGTGCAATTCAGTCTTCTTTTTCTCTGTTTCTCTCTCTTTTCTAAAACCCTCCTTTCAGACCAAGCCCACACCCAAGGAAGCCTTCAATATATTTCCCTAAACAAAACACTTCCCCTGATATAAATTATGTCACTATTCAGGTATAAGAAAGTTGCTGCTATTGTTTTTTTTTTTGTAACACATAGCAATTTTTTCCAGAAAAAAATTTTTTTACCCTTAATTATCAAATTTTATTTATAGTAGCTATCACCGGCTTTTAATTCATCTTCAACTCTAAATTCTCCATGCTGGGCCAGGTTTAGAGAGGGACATATGAATGAAATAGGGATTCTCATATACACATTGCTTTAAAACTGAAAAAAAAATTCAAAAGTGTAAAGTATTTGTTATATTTTTAAGCCACATGAAAATGGCTAAGCCAAAGCAGTTACATCAAAACCATTTCATCGAAATGTCACATACACACATCATAGTAACATTCCTATCTTACAGATGAGTAAACTGAAGCTCCGACCATTCATCCAATTTTCTTCTCCAAGCTCACAGAGCTGGTAAGTGGTTGAGCTGGGCCTTCAACCCCCATCTTCTGATTCAAAATATCATTCTCTTTTAGATACACATTGTAGCCTGTAGAAGTTTCTTCTCAATTTAATAAGTTTCATTTTAGCCAAAAGAAAAAAAATTGACGGTGTTTGCCACCGCATATACTTTCTATTTCTTCCTGCATGTCACCACTGAGTATAGCTGGGAGTTCAATTCCCCTTGACAAAGGAAGTTCCCAGAGGGTAAACAGGGAAAGAACATATACGATTCTTCTAGCAATGCTTTATTTTTTTTTCTTATAAACCAGCATGTAAAATCCCACAGTGACTTTAATACTTATGGAAATTAGTGTGGCCTCCTCCACTGCAAATAAAGTGGGTGTCTTGAAGGCCTGTATTGTTCCCTGCATATGATGTTCCAGCTCTGTTGTCAGCTAATAGCACCACCTTATTGAGACTGAAGAGTGTCTTTTAAAATCATTGCCCTAAAAGCTGCTGTTGCTAGACCCACCACCCTCCAAACCATCAGCCTTCCAATGTGCCCTGTGGACCTTGGGCAGAGGGACAAAGAAGCATTGTTTTTTAGACTTCAGTTTCAGCTGGGAATCAGAAGTTGTATGGAGCCATAGAGTGGAGTCACTTGTATATTCATCTAACAAATATTTGAACACCTGTTATGTGCCAACAGTGTGCTAGGCACTGGGGACATGCTGACAAGAGGCACAATTCCTATCCTCATGCAGCTCATAGGTCAGGCAGGGAGGAACAGGCATTACACAAACACTGTAATTATACAAGTAACTCAGATATCACTGTCCTTGCAAGCAGTCTCTTTTCTCATTTCCTGCTAACATTGATACAGGACCCAGCATCTCTCTTCTTTCCAATAAATAGACAATCTGCTCTGTACCAAAAGCATTCATGAGTAACACAGGTGTTGACCAAGATTCGGTATAGGAGATGGAGAAAAGAGTTTGGTTTCCACTGTTACATCCCCACTGTTCACACCCCAGTGAAATAACAAATTGTCTTAGGAAGTATCTGATCTGCAACCCGGAATCTTCTCTGTCCTCTGCTGAAGCAGTTCTGGATCTTGCTGTCTTGTGTCTCCTCTTCCTGTGTTTCCCCCCTGGGACTTTAGTTTTTCTTTCCCACTTCCACCCCAATCATGGCAAGCAACTCAGCTCTGCTTCTGAGTCTGCGTCCAGGCTTGCTCACTGGCAGCATCTCAGGGTTCAGCAAAGAAAATGCCCTCCAGTGGCCAGAAGCCACCTCCTCAGAAGACAGCATGTCTGTTGGGGTTAGGTGGATATAACACCCAAAACTGGTTGTGCTACGCTTAAATAAGTAGTAATTATAATGTGATAATTTGCTCAGGTGCCAGAAGTCACTCTGAGTAAGAGGCCAGCCTGGTGTGATGGCCAAGAACAGTTGTGCTGCTGCTCGTCTACCACATCAGGTCCCTGCCTCCTGAGTCAGTCTGTGTCTAATTAGGAGCAGCCACAGTCTCTGCCTGAATAATTCTCTGGGATAGGGTTTCTTCCTGAATGACTCAATTCACACGGGATGAGAAACTGTCTCTTTCCACTAGGAAGTGGAAATAAAACAACTGACTCACATTTCACGCTTCGATTTTTGCCAAGCATAGATGATAATGCCCGTTACTCAGAAGTGGGCTAGAGCTGAATCTGCTTTCTATAACTCACTGACTTGGCTAGGAAGTTAAAATCCAGGTAGCAGGCAGCCAAGGGAGGCATATCGAGTTAAGTTCTTGGGTCCAAGATTCTAGTCTCAGAGTGTGGCCATTCCTCTGTTTGGTAGTCTGCAGCCATTCAGGACAAGACCTGAGGTGACCTGTTGATTCAAAAGTTTCCCCTACCCAACTTCACCCTCCCTGGATGATGTCTTCCGGGCGAGGCAGACATCCCACAAATCCTGTGAACATGTCTGATACCCCAGAACATGGAGCATGAGGCTTCAGGGGCCAATGGTGGATGCCACTTGTAGACACCAGAGAAGTCAGTGTAAAGGACATATGCCAGAGGCCAAGCTCAGGGACAAAGCTGAGAACAAACCTGAGCACCATTGCCAAAAGCAAGAACAGTGCTTGGATCAAGAGTACTGGACAGACACCAGGTCTAAAGGCTTACTCTCCACGGGCTGCAGTACAGTGGGAGTGAGGCAAAGGCTCTTCCCTGAATTTATGCATCTCCTAATTACTGATCGTAAGGGAGCCAGCCAGCAGACACTTCCTTTTTTTCTTTTAACATTTTTTCCTAAACATTTCTCCATGTCAATACATATTGGAGATACGATAGTTCCACTAACAATTGCACAAAAAAAAAAAAAAAAAAAAAAACCTGGGATTTAAATGATTTTAAGAGAGATGACTGTTTTTACTATGCCATAGTAAGTATTGCTCACTGTGTTCTGAGATATGTCCTCACAATGTATAACATTATGGTAAGTACATTGTACCATGCCAGGGTGACAAATTTTCTTCAGCTGTACCGTCATTAGCACTAACGAGTTCACATATTCTTTCCCCGCTATGTGATTGCAAGATATGATCCTGTTATTTTAAAGACTAGTTTACCAATTCCAAAACAATAACTTTTGAGCCTTTCCCTTAACACTCACAAAACTAAGCATTGACAAATTAAACTCTTTATTGTGTAGACACTGTAAACTCATAGCCAGCTGACATAAACAGAGCCTCAAACACATATTAATAAACCCTCACAACAAACATGTAATATAAGCACCTTGATTATCCCTATTTTATAGAGAAGAAAACTAAACCTTAAAAGCATTAAGTAACTCAGCCAGAGTCATTCAATAAATAAATTGTTGAAAGTCATTCGATAAACAGAATCATTCAATAAACTAGGACTCAAAGTCTGTCTGATACCAAGCCCATGGGCATAGCTACTCTGCTCTCCCCAGGCAAAACACATCAGATACCTTCATGAACCATTTCTGATGTCTCTTGGGTCCCTAATGTGTTAATACTGCACCTTGGCTCTCCTGTCTTCCACAGAATGCTCTAATCTTAACAATTCTTCCCATAGCTGAGAGATTCTTCATTGGTCTAATTTTATCATGATCACTCTCTTCCCTTACCCTTCTGTCCTTGATTAAGCTAGAATACCAAATAGTAGTATTTGGATTTGAAATGTATTATCGTCAGGGAATGGAAAGCTACCAATCAGATTAGATGATCCTGTAGAAAACTTAGTCTGCCCAAGTCTGGCCCAACCTGAACCTGAGTTAGACGGAAGTGCCAGCCAGCCAGCTTCCTGAGGCAGAAATCGCTAAGAGTCACTAAGACATCACTAAAATTGATCAGAAGTCTGTCAGTAACTCAGGTTTCCCACTGAGGTTTCCCACTGGGGTCAAAAATGTCCTTGTGGGTGTACGGGGAGCAATTACCACACAAGTGGCCCACTTGTTTTGGTTACCTTTGTGATAGTCTCTGGAACTTGAATAATCATAGCTGTGCCACCATCCCTAGGACCTGACAGATGATAATGCCTGTAGGTGAGTGAAAATTCTTAGAGTGGTTTATTATCTAAATTATAAACCACTTATATACATTCCAATAAGTTGTCTCCTATCCACCATCCCCCTACAAAAAAAAATCACAAAATAAAAATTAAAATAAAATTATACAAAAGCAAAAATGTTTTGGCAACTCAAAGTCCATAAAAGAAACTTAAAACACGATTTGATCAAAATTTTGTGATTATATGCATGAAAAATTATCTCTATTCATAAAGACTGTGAATGACTTATGACACAGATTTGGAAGTGATGGAAAAATGATGACAAAAAAATATTATTTCAAATAGGTTAAAATACACTGAGTTATAAGTGATGGGAAAACAATGACACAAACAACCATTTCAAATAGGTTAAAATGCCATACTAGATGATGAAAGCCAGGTTTCTCAATGTTTGAAGAAGGGAGTTAAAAAATTGAAATAGAGGAGACTGCAATCAACACCAAGGTTCACATGGTTGAGAAGGTAATCTCAAAGCAACTCCCCTGCAAATTACTTCTGAATGGCACAGCATGGGGGAAATAGTCACTACAGAGGATCAGTATCACCAATCATGGGACAGACTGACTTTGTGTGCCTCCTCATGTGATACATGGAGTAGAACACAATATCACATCTGTGGTGCTTCTGTCAAAAATGTGTAACCAGAATCAAATCATGAGGATAATTCAGAAAAAGCAAAATTGAAAAATATCCTATAAAATAACTTCACAATTGTCAAAAACATGAAAGATAAGGGAAGATGACGAAAGTGTTCCAGATTACAGGAGACTAAAGAGACATGACAACTAACTGCAAGGCATGCTTCTGGACTAGATCTTGAACCAGGGAAACTAATAACTATAAAAACATTACTGGGACCACTGGAACCATTTAAATATGAATCTGAGGTTATAGTATTATGTCCAAATTATAGTGTATGATTTTGACTATTGTAATGTAGTCATGTGGACAAACACATGTAAGAGAAGTCATTGCTTTTAGGAGATGCACGCTAAATAATTTATAGAGGATCATAATATCAGCTAGATGCTCCAAATGGTTTAAAAAACAGAGAGAGTAAGAGCAAATGAGAAAGTGAATGAAGCAAAATATTAACAATTGGTGAATCTGTGTAAAAAGAACATAGATGTTTCTTACACTATTCTTTTGACATTTGTGGAAGTTAGAAATCATATTAAAATAAAAATGTTTAAATATCAGATTACATTTAAAGTATTCAACGAATCTTTTTAAAAAATAGTTGATTACTTTCCTATTGCAGCTATGACAAATTACCACAAACTTAATGGCTTAAAACAATGTAAATTTATGACCTTATAGGTCTTTTCCAGCTTCTAGAATCTGCCTGCATTTTTTGGCTCATGGCCCTTCCTTGCATGACTCCAACCCATGCTTCTATCATTGCATCTCCTTTCCTGATGCTGACCCTCCTGCCTTCTTCTTCTAAGGACCTTTGTGATCACATTGGAAACTCCCTAGATCAGGGGTCCCCAACCTCCAGGCTATGGACCTGTACCAGTACATGGCCTGTTAGGAACCCGAGCCATACAGCAGGTGAGCGGCAAGAGAGCAAGCGAAGCTTCAGGGGGGGGGGCAGCCGCTCCCCAGCACTAGCAACACTGCCTCAGCACCGCCTCAGATCATCAGGCATT
>KE796487.1:0-51052 GCA_000465285.1 Eidolon helvum
TATATACACATATACATATATAAACTTGAATAACTAGAATTTATCAAATCAAATTTGAAGAAAGCCAGGGGAAAAAAGAACTATAAGAACCATTTGCCTTTACTAATTTTCGAGATAATAGAGAATAGCTTCCAAATATTCCAGTTAAATAAAAACTTTCTTTTGTGTCTGTAGGTCCATGAACTTTTTTTTGATTTTCATTGATTAAAAATAATTAAAAGATGTTCAAATGAACATAGTGCTCATAAGAAACTGAACACATAAATGATACATAAAGAAGATGAAAAGGCATACAGAAATCATTCCGAACCTAAACAACAATAGAACTCATTTAATACGTGTTTGGCCATAAAATAAACCTCATTTAATCCGTGTTTGGCCATAATCACTGTCATGGCAGCCTAGTTTGTCTTCTGCCTCTGAACAAGATTAAATACTGAAAATTTGAAACTATGGAGATGATTTAACTATTAAAACCTTCTATAGTTACAACAAAGTATTTGAAAATTATCTTTTAATAAGTAGAGTGGCTAAAATTTAGAATGATATCTGTGTCCAGCGGATAAATTTATCTTTAAATTATCTAAAATATAAAGTATTTTAAAAATTAAACACTGGAAATTTCTTTAAAACATATTAAAATATTTATAGTTTATATTTGTTAACATTTTGAATTTTTAAAATAGAATGAAATCAAGTGTAATTTATTTTAAATTTGCATAAAATCTCTTCCATAGCAATACATTGCAAACAGCTATTATACTTGGAGTAAAATCTTTAGTCAATGGCTCTTGTATTTATAGAAAGTCTTCTGCTCTGTGAGAAAATTTCAAGGGTTACATCAATATTCTCGTTGGGTAGATGTGTGTGGTTTTAGACATATATTCTGTAAAATTATTTTAAACAGAATATCCTCACAATTTTTTTGCTAGAATAATGTTCCTTTAAATCCAAAATATATTTCTCAACAATTTTCTTTAAAAATTAGGCAACCAATTGAGCTTCTCAGATAAGTAGATAGTTTAATGCAAAGATCAGAGATCAAGCAAGTTGTATAATTAATTTCTTATAATTATGTTCATTTTTACCATATCGATCTTTCTGTTCAGAGTTTCCAGCTACTGAATCATAAGTCCATGTATATTCTATTAGAAAGTTTAATTTCTCTTTCAGTCATACAAACACATAAATCTGATATAAATATCTATATCTATATAAGTATCTATCTAATTTATCATCTATCTATCTGTCATCTATCTGTGGGTTTTTGCCATATTATAGCAAATAGAATCCACATCTTAACCATGGTCTAGACAAGTTCATGCACAGTTTGTCCCTTGTCTGTTTATATAATGGTCATGAAGTCCTCATATGTGACTCTCATTTGAGCCTTCCCATTTTCCATACAGAGGTTAATTTTGTTCTCCATGTTTACTCGGCCATTTTATTCCATGTTCAATAATGCAATATCTGTCAGTTGTCTTTAGGGCCTCACATATAGGTAGCAGGGTTAAGGCATTTCCCTACTGCAATGGCCTGAAGTGAACTGTTGTAAGTTGTTGGGCCTGGACACCAGGAGTGTCACAGCATATGGGATCATGACCATTTTATAATCTACTGAGTGTGTCATTAAGATATTCTTTAATGAAGAAAGCATGAGTTTCTAGTGCCATCTTTTAGGACAGCTGTTGCATGGACACATCTGTTGCAGTGGAGGGGGAACTCATGTGTGAACAAGCAGTGTGTATGATCGATAAGCAGCATGACTGATGTGCTATTAAACAAAATTTGGCCCTATCAAGTGATATTATGAAATCGACGTCCATATTATGACATCAGGAGGTGGCTACTTCTCAATTAGAAGACAACACAATCTCATGCTAAAGGGATTCAGAGGCCGTCTGCCCAAACAACCTCATTTCCTACCAGGCATCTCTTCATTTTCCTGTTTCAACTACACCCACTGTTTTTCAATCCTCCAGTGGCCCAAGCTTCTTCCCATCTCAGCACATTTATATAAAATGCTCCTTTTCCTTCCACTTTTCGATCTAGTTAATTTTCACTTATGTTTCAGTGGAATTATCACTGCCTCCTGTAGCCTTCATTGATCTCAACCAGGTCATACCTCCCTACCATAGACTCTGAGAGCCCTGTGTATTTCTTCATAGCATTTATCACACTTGTAATTATACAGTGTCTTCACCAGTGTGATGATGTGATAAATATTTCTCTCCCATTATATAAAAACACTATAATGCTGGCTAAAATCCTATAGTTAGTACCAAGCACAGTGTCTTGCACACAGTAAGGTGTTCAATAACTACAGATGGGATGTTTGTCTGTGTACACGAATTTGTGTAAAGAGGAAATAAAGTGCATTACATAAGTGATACCAAATGTCTATATAAAAGAAAGATTGTAATCTGAAAATATATTTGTTATAAAGCATCCAAAATATTTCAACTTCCTGTTAGGACTATTGGCAGGGGACTGGAATATTAGAAGTTTGAGGGAGAAAGAGAAGACCCTATCAGGAATGCAGCTACAGGAATTTTAGGATTGGAATATTTAGTGATTATCATTTTCTCTCCAAATGTCACCTTGGAGAAGCCCTTCCAGGACCTTCAGGGTGGGTTCTATCTTCACTCATAACATACCGACCTACTTTAATGTTTATAGCGACTTTTCTTCTCATTTTCTAATATCATTTTTAGTTTTAATTATTTTAACAATTGTTCATTGTCTGCCTTTCTGACCACAATTTAAAGTTCATAAGGATGAGAGCTGTCTCCATCTTATTCCCCTCTGATGTCCCGTGCCTAAATTAGAGCTTGGCAGAGTGTAGGCACTAAAAAGGCATTTGTTTATTCAATAAATGTATATTTCATTTCAACTTGGTGAACTAAGATGTTGCGTGGAATCGTTAGTTCAAAGCTTCCCTATAAAACTTCCACCAGATTTCAGATTCTTTCTCTGACGTAGGAAAAAACTAACTTTAATGGCTTAAATTGCATAACTTATTGCAATAAACATTTAAAAACTCACTAAAAGTACTGAAAGGTATATACTCTAAATAGTGAGTTAATACAATCCTATATATAATTTCCTGAGACATGCTATGATTGCACTAAATCTTAGGTGATACATAAGGAGTGAGAATTATCTATAATAAGAAATTGGCTGTGGAGCTGATTGTTCCAACAAAGTTACCTTTATAATGACTCTTGCAAGGTCTTTACTATATTCTCTTTATAGAAGAGGCTCACTAACCCAATTAAAATTCCCAATCTATGACACTCAAGGTGATTTCCGACTTAGTGGTTGATAGCTGGTTTCTATTGTCTTTCACACTACATTTGGTTCCTGAAGGAGAAAGGTATTTATATGGTTGAACATAGAAGAACAATGTTGAAAAAATAAAAAATGAGAAGTCCTTAGGAAGCATCTGACAGGAAGAATAATAAGAGGAGCCAGGAAGGTCTGGGGCAAAATGTCAGTCATGAGTGATTGTATCTGTCCCTTGGCACACTGCTGTCCATGAGGGCTGATAATCGTTCGATGCAAACAGAAGAACAGCAGTTTATGAGAAAATTATTGGACATCACTCAGCTTACTGTCTTCTTCCAGGGTTGGGGAATAATGAGAGAGAAAATAAAACAAATATACGTTAGCCAAACAACAAATGTGTACAAATGAACAGCAAACCTCAGCTAAGATCCTTGTACAAATTTTTCTTTTGAAAGGGACGCTGGTAAACGTTGTTTATAAAACATGAATAAAAATCCTTTAGTAGCGCATTAAAAGTAATATTTTCAATTCAAAATTCTCTGAAAACCAATATTGTCTAATGGTAGACACAAAATAAAAGGTATAAGGATGTTACTATTCGGAGAAGTACATTGTACGTATATATAAAGAATGGGAAAATTTTCTTGCTTGAATAAATCACTGGATTCACCAAAATAAGAAACTGTTTGGTATGTAATAGGCAAGTCAAAAATATCCAAATGTTATCTCTCAAATATATTAATGAAATGAAAATATACAATAAAGGATTGCAAACCTAATATATGAGCATAAAGATGAAAATACTATATTATTTGCAGAATTAAGCTGATAACAAAAGAGAAGTCTAGCCATTAGTTCACACAGTTTAGGAATTAAGTAGGATAAAGAATGGTTTATTAATTGAAGATTAGAACCCCAACATGATGAAACAAATTTATTCATTTTTTTACTTTCTTAAGACCATATATTGAGTATCTTATCTAGGTCATGTATGCTTCTTCTTGCTGATGAAATGTTATGATAGAAACAAAACTTAAAATGATGCTTGTTTTACATAAGCTCAAAGGAGGCATGTTTAACTTGCTCATTACATTTTAATATTCCCTAATGAAGGTGAAGACCAGTAATGAAATCTGAATAGATATGATTCACATGAATGCTGTATCTTAATTTAAATCAGTTATTATTAGGTGTCTCTTATATGCCATTAAGTGAGCTGGGTGCCAAAAAGAAAAGTAAGGAGTTATTACTTAATGGGCTCACATATAAATGGGAACAATAACACCACCTAACTATTATACTCGAGCATGAGCAAATTCGATTATAGTTTAGAAAAAAAAGGTTTAGTTCTTTGGTGGAGTTGCAGTGAAATTAAGGGCCTCTGTGAAATTATGAAGGTCCAATAAAGGGTGTAGCATTTGAACTGGGCTTTGAGAACGGAACAAGCTACACCAGGTACACAGAGTACATGAGGACAGTCCAAGCAAGGACCACATGATGAAAGGCACCAGGGGATGGAAGTGTCTGAATGTTTTTGGAGCCCTGAATATTCCTATGTGGTTAGAATATCAAATGTGAATTGAGGACTAAGGAGTCAAGATCAAGGCCATATTACGGAAAGTGTCATTAATTTCATCATGAGCATTGAAGACTCATTCCTACAGCCAATGGGAAACCACTGACAGTTAAGTTAGGGAGGAACTTGACCCGATCTGCTGTGAAAAAATAAGATCTTTAGTAGAAAAATCGAAGACACTGGGCAGAATGGATTTGTGGGAATCAGTTCAGGAGTTGTGGAGGAAAACATGGACACCATGTGCAAGTGAATTGCGATAGGGCAGGGATGACTGAGAAGGTGGAAAATTTGGGGAGCAGAGACTGAAGTACCTGAGAGTAAACACTGCTTTACAATGAATGGGAAACTCGAGGAACTGCATGAAAGACCTAGTTGAGATTGGATATCACAAATTCACGATAGAACTGATCATCAGCATGTGGCTTTCTCAGTAGCCCAAAATCAAGAACTAGAAATCAGGTAAAAATTGTTAAAAATGTGGAGGTAAAATGTATATGGGCAGAGTTGAGAAAGTTTAAGGTTACAGCATTTATCAGAAGAAGACACATGCTTGGAGCCTAGGCTCTGGATATGTAGTGATTGTGTTCTAATCCTAGATATATCACTTACTAGTGTGACTTTGGGTGAGTCATAATTTATCTTGGCCTCTTTTTCCTTAGCTGTAAAATGGAAATGACAGCAATACTAATTCATAGTACTTTATTTCCAACCTTTGTGATCACATGTGTTTTTCAATTCAGAATTTGTCAAGTTTTAGAAATATATTATAGTACATAGACCATATTTCAAGTTTATGTCCAGCAAGTTTGTACTATCAATTACGTGATAAAATATACGGATACTTCTGAAGTAAAACACATGACTATTTGCATTAATGTAATAAAGACTGTAAACAAGCTCGTGTCAGTTTGTGTCAGGTTTTGATGAGTACATTAAAAAGATATTTTTTAATTTTTAGAGCTTTTTAGATTCTGAATTTATAGTGCCATGAAAAGTTGTGGCACCTAATACAGAAGGTTGTGATTATTACAGATGATACATGGAAAGGATTTTGAACATTCCAGGCATTTGGGAAGTACTCAGTAGTCCTTTATAATGGAAATGATGGTGGTGATGGTGATGGAGAACAGAGGCAGAGATTAGGAGAATAAAGAGAATTTGGGGTAACCATGAAATAGAAAAAAATGTTTAGTAATTTGAGAAATAAAATGACAAAAGGAATAATTCAGAGATTAGAATTTCAGAGTTGAATTCAGAATTAGAGCAGTTTCAGGTAAAGAAATGTTTTTTGAGCAGTTGCCTCGATGGGAATTCAAAGAGAAGGGAAAAGAGGAAGTAAGTCAACACATTTGTTTATGCTTCACAAAGACAGAATGCCTTTGATGACATTAGCTGAACATGGAGCACACGGTAAAAGCTAGGTCAAACTTTCTGAGACCATCCACTCACCTCCTAATCACTAGCGCTTCATCTCCCGCCCCAAGAAGACAAGTGATATTGGGTCAAACTGTTCTTTATTCTGTCCACAAGGTGGGGACGTTGACCTAGAACAGTTGACGCTGGTCAGAGATTCTGGACAGGTGATGAAAAAGAGGTTAAGTATTAACAGACTCTGATGTTACCAGCTCAGGAAATTACTGCATGTGATTTCATATTTGGTCTGCTTGCATATGTGTACCAAAAGTTATGTGTAATATACATATGTATTTTATTCCTTTATGGGAAATTCTAGGTCTTATTTCTCTATGTTTCTCTATCAAAGATGCCTAGAGTACAGTATGTTCTATATAGAAGATGCTCAATAAATTAAAAAAAAAATTGAACCTTTTTTGGCTTTCATGTGTGTATATACTATGTATAAATTATAATAATATTAGCATAATAGTAGCTGTAATTATCCTGGGGTCTTAGATACAGTCTATATAATGCTAATAACAAACCCCCAAAAGCACCTCTTATTACACGTTTTATAAATAAGAAAACTCAAGCTTGGCAGTGAGGAAATTTGAAACAGAACACATAGCAAAAAATGTAGTAGAACAGAGGTTGAACCCAGTTTTGTCTGAATTTAATGCCCAAGCTGCTGCCCACTGCCTGGATTCAGAGAACTACATGAACAAGACGCGACATGGAATAGGTCCCTGCTAAGCCAAATGCAGTATTTCCCTTTAAAAAGGTAATAACAATGCTTGCTCTATAATTTATTATTTGGACATTTTAACTGCTGAAATACCAGGGTAAGAACTAAAATATGAAAGTTTGATTTGGTTTAGTCTGTCAATTTATTATGTGTATAAAAATATGAGATTTGGGCTCATTAAGGTTTAATATTGTAAAAGGGCCATGCATGTCCCTCAAAGCCTCAGGCAATAGCACTGAGACCCAAATACCCAAGAGTAGTGAATTAATTACTCAGCAATAAATGGTAAGAAGTTTACTAAGGACAAAAAAAAAATTATGTGGAAGGAATAATTATTGCATTTATTTATTCATGTCCTTGTTCTAAGGATTTAGAACGGAGATACTAAAGTCTCATACAATAAAACAAAGTAATAAAACTATAGTTAAGAGAAAATTTATATGGTGAAAGTTAGGTAAATCCAACGCACTGAGCTAGATGTTGGCAGGAGATACTCCTCATAGCCACACTCATTAGTGAGAAGAAGCTGCAAATCCTACACACACATACGTGTGTGAGTATAGCTGAAAAAGGAAGGTGATTTGAAAAATGTTAGAATACATTAAAAAGAATAAAAAAGGTGTCAGTTTCCAGCGTTAGCTTTGACATACCAGAGTTTCCTCTCATTTATTTGAGGCTGAGAGTTCCGTAACGGCACGTGGCCTTGGCAGGACAAAATGTCGTGACCGGTTAGCGATGCCTTCCACGAGACCAGGACGGGAGGACAACGCCCTTTTTGTATTTCCCATTCCTTCGACTATGCGGCAAGTGACAAATGTGCTAAAAATCACACACTATTTTCAAACTTGACTCATTTATAATTACTTTAATTTGAGCTCGATGGATTCTAATGGAAATAAGCCACATCTCTACTAATTAGGCAGGTTTTTTAACCACCATGAGTCATTTTCCACATCTGGCAAATGAAAACTGTCACATTTACCTTGTAGCCTTTTGTAAAGATTGGAGATCAACTGTTAAAACTTCTACCATGATGCCTGACATAAAAAAAAAACATTAATATTTTTCCAACATATGTTTACATATGAACATTGATTATTAAAATCTCTAGCAAATTAAAAACACATTTCTATAAAATAAATGATAATTGTTTGAACAGTAATAGCCCACATCCTATTTTCTTTCCAGGAGATGTTTTGGGAGAGAGATAAAGAAAAATAAAAATTAGAAAAAATATATAAATTTTCATTCTCAAGGATTAGAATAGTGCCCTGGGATTCAGTGGGGAGGAAAGATGAATGATTGAGTTGGTAGCTTGTGGCTCCAAGGAGACTCTAAAGACAAACTAGTTACCCTGCAGTCATTCACTCCACAATGCTCTGAACCACAGAGGTCTCCATGTTTAATCCATTTGTCCTGTCCAATTCCACACTTGTCAGCCTCCAGCAAAATATACATACACACACGTGCACATACACATGTAGATATATATGTATACATACACATGTACATATATACGTACTACACTATGTATATATACACACATATTTATGTATATTTACTACTATGCTGTATATGTATACACATGTGTATATCTACCATAACCTAGTCAATGCTACTATTTTTTGGGAGTCACCAGAAGCCATGGTCTTTTTCCACAGGGATGAGTCACAAATGGAGAATGAAAGGAAAAGGGAAAAATCATGACTAATTGGTGAAGACCAAATTGAAATAAAATCCAAATAAACAGCCCAAACTCTATTATTAAAGTTAAGAAGAAGGAAATGACATTTTTCTAAGACTAATGAAAAAGGGTTTCTTTCACATTGTCATTTACTAGCTGTTTAAGGGCAGGTCACCACTGTCTTGGAAAGCCACACTGGCAGATGAAAAGATAGGGAGGACATGGCCTCCAATCATTTTTTGACGATGTGATTAAATATTCAACTATAATATTTTAAAAGACTTCTCCAAAAATAATTCATGTCAAACATTAATATGCTTTTTGGAAAGTGTTCCAATCCTATCCTCTTTCTCTCTGTTGCAATTTTCTTTTCATCGGATTTCTTCGAATCTGTTGACAGTCAGTTTTAAAGAGACACTCTTTTGTTAGCAAGATACTAAGTCTTCTCTGGTACCTGATGTTAGTTTGGTGGCTGGAACCTACCACCAAGCACACTCAGCTCAGAATTTTATCGCTTTGGAGAAAAGCCATTTCAAGACTTAGAGAAGAAGAATTAATGTGATTTTTAAAGCAAATGTTAATACTTAGCACCGAACACAATTGGAGGAATTTCTGAATACAAAAGCAAGTAACAGTGAATTGTCTATTTCACAAAAGCAAAGAACACATCTCTAAAATATTCTAATTGTAGCACTGAAAATGACTTTAGCTTTGATTTTTGAAATGTCCAATGTAAAGAGGTAAATCTCATGATAATGTATGTTTCCATGTAGGGCAGACTGTAATATCTCTTTTTGTTTTTCAGTTTTGTTTGAGTTGAAATTACTTAAGATTACATTAAGGGACAATTGGAATAATTCCAGAAATAGGAGCTAGATTTCCCACCTCTTGGTTCATTTCATTTAATTAAACATATATTTTAAATATATTGTTTTTTTTCTTTTTCTTTTGTCTGTTTTATTTTACTGTACATGTTAAATAAGTCTTCTGAAATTGGTTTCATTCATATTTTTATGTTTTCCTGTTACATCAGTGCCCAATGTAAATGATCTATATGATATCATTTTCCCATTTCATTATTATAATTATCAGTCTGTTCCTATGTCAAACTGTGGTCATTGTGAGAATGGTCGTCCTTATGCTGAATGAAATTAGACACCCTGCTGTATCCTGGCCTTCAAGGAGAGCAAGAGGAAGTGCTTCAGGGAGACACAAAGCTGCCGATCATACGATCTCTTTTCCACTTTGTTAATATGGGCATCATGGAATGCACGACCCTCCAAGGGCCTCGATCCCTTGATTTCTGCTCTCTTCATTGCTGGCAGCCAGGGCAGTTGTCTCATCTCTTTATTCAAGATGAGCTGTCATTTGGGTCCCTCAATATTCTGAGATTCTTCCTCTGACACTCAAGTGACACCTGTACTATACTTCTTACAGACAGGGTGACTCATGGATTAATACATTTAGTTTAAATCTGAGCATAATTATTTGCACAGAGTACTTTATTGCTGGATGTTTGTTTTGGCCATTTTTATATCATGTTAACTTTAAAGCCTATTTTTTCTAAATTATGATCATTTGAGTTAAAATAAAGTAACTTAAAGATAATAGGAATAATTATATGGTATTTATTAACAGAGTAGTAGTAAATTTCTATCCTCAAAGAAATTGATTCAGAATAAAACTTATTAAATATAATTGAATTTTGCTGTGGAATGGTGAGTGTACAATATCTAGACCTGTGCTCTGTTGGAACAATAGAAGCAATAACGACTTTATAAAATCTAAGCCAAATTTGGCTGAACTTCACATAGCAATTACTAGGTTTCACAAAACTTCTTCAGTTAAAATGAGCACTTCTTTTTTTTTTAGTTGAACCCCAATCATTTCATTTTAAGGGGCAACTTCCAACCTGACAGTGTAACCCAAGCAGCCATGAGTACAGAGTGAGCAACTCTAGGGCACACGAAGCTTACTGGGGGCTTCGTGGCTTCAAAGTAGGTTAGTTCTAATCAGTACAAATGAGAGCCAAGCCTGGGTAACATGATGAGATCGCCCTAAAGGGGGACACAGAGAGAAAACTACTTTTCTTGGGGGCATACTCGAATCGCAAGAGTGAAGAATGAAAACACTATCATTATTCCACGCTTTGCATTTCTCATAGAAATTTCCAGCCCAATTAGTGAAGCTTCATAAACTTTCCATGTTAAAGGGAAAATGAAAATGCAGATGAATAAACTTCAGGAGAGAATTCTAGACAGAAAGTGAAATGTGGTTTAGGAGATTATATAGCATAGTAATTGTTTTACATTGTTCCAATAACCCATAGATCCAGAGTATTCTACGTCTCATCATTAGGTATAAAAACGCAATTCTCATTTGTCAAATTTCACTCTAAATCTCTATCTTTGGAGCCAGAAAGCAATTACCATTATATGAACACATATTATGGAGTAATAATATCTTTGTCATTCTTAAATTGTCTCCAGTATGTTGTTTCATAATCCTTCAGGTTTTTATTTCTTGACTGACTTCTCCAAAAATTGCTGGTCTTCTAGTTTTAGTCCATGTGTTGCTATGTTTATTTCCTGTATATGGCATTTTTAACATCTAAAAGATAATTATCCTGCTAATTATTTTATTATTGTTTTGTTTGAAATTCATTCTCAATGATTATTATGTTCTAGCATAATGATATTTTATTGATCATAAAATTGCAAAGATATTGCATAGCGACATTCCATCTCAGGGCTCCATGGTCAATTCTATTAAATATTTGTGCCAAGATGAAGCTAGGAAAGAATATAAAGGGACAGAGCCTGCAAAGAAGCAGTAAGACTTCTTTAAAGAAATAGGTTTTCCTTTTCACAGTTTCTTCCTAGAAGTAATGCTATTTTTCTGCTTCAGTATCATCATCATTCTTCCAGAGGATTTTATTCATTACTGGGATCATTCACTGTTCTTTGTTGGGTTTTAATTATTTTTTGTTGCATCATCAAAGGCAATTCACTACAGATGGGTCCAGTCATGTGCTTCTTCCATCCTTCTTCTTGGCACAAACATTCTAACTTTGGCTCTGGTCTTTGAAATCCCTGTACCTATGCCAAACTCTCAATATGTCTTTCAAGTTGAGGGTTTTAACCCTGTCCTGGTTAGGAAAAAAAATAAAAAGATGGGATAACAGTTTGCCTTTGGAGAGGGAAACAATAAGTTACCAAAATCTAATGGACTACTGACAAGCTGACACTCTGAGAGTGGGAAAAAAATACATAATATTTTTAATCATATTAATTTGAGTAGAACCTACAGGATATGTTAACTAGCTGCATTTGGTCAAATGTGCAACAATGAAGTATGTTTCTTACACTCTTGAGTGTATAAAGCTTTTAAACATTCTCTAACCCTGGAGTAATTAAACAGGGACATAGGAGTCACAGGCTTTGGTGTCTATGATGCTTTGTACTTATTTCACTGTAGGCTTTAACCAAGAATTAAAAATGCCCTCTTTTAAGACTGTCTATCTTGTCCTACAATGACCTGAGGTCAATTAGGTATTACTTGTTATTCCCTATTTAACTTAGTGAGTTTATTTATACATCTCTGAAGCTGGCATTATATTGTCAGTGCTTAGAAAGAGAATGTATCAGAAAATCAGGGTTAAAATCCTGATTCTCATGAGCAGAGTTTGTGAAACACAGTGTGTAACAAATTCTAGGTTTAAAACGCACACACACACACACACAGAAATAACTACGGTGACAGGAAAAGGTAACAGCAAGTACAACTTTTATCTTTCCATTTAATTGAGGGCAGTGAAAGTGACATACATTTTTGATTACTGAAATTACTGAGAAGTGAAGACATCATATTCAATAGAGTAAACATAATCAAAGCTTCTTTTCAGAGTCACATAGAGGAGATATCTCCCTATCCACCAATGTAAGGAAAAAAATGTATATTTCAATTTGCAAAGCCATACTTAAAAAATAGAATTAGGTTGAAACATATAATCTTCAATTTTTTTTTTAGTTTAGAATCTTCTAAACCATGGCACATATGTTTGAGAGTGATGTGTGTGTGTGAGGAGGGAGGGTGTTGGTGTGTATTTTACCCATTTATCAGCATTACCTAGCTGGGTATCTCACCTATGCACAGAAATAGTGACGATTCATCAGCATGGAGTTATTTATGGATATCTACATCTGTCCTAAAACTTTGCATTGTTTGTAATGAGAATACTCATATGAGTTCATAAACATAAAGAAAGCCGCCAGTACCTTTCTTAGGTCAATATGTTTGCCCTAAAAGAAATTAAATCAGAGGGCAAGGATTTGTGTGTGTGTGTTTGCCATTGTAACCCTAGTGTCAGGCACACGGTAAAGTACTCAGCAAACATCTGCTGAAAGATAAACAAATGATTTTTTCACTATGTCACATATTTATATAATGTGATATACATCACATTAGATACACACACACACACACACACACACACACACACAGTTACACTGAATTACGATCACTACACTCAACATTGTGGTGAAGTAAACTATCACTTAATAAATGCATAAGGCATATACAATAATGAATGGAAGTCTATTTTACTCATTTAAGCGTATTCAGTAAAGCATGCTCTATTCCTTTAAAAATGTTACATATGCTTACTTAAGGTAATGTTTTAGCCATTTCTGCTTGTGTAAATTATTACATTAAGGTTAATTAACAACTTAGAAGTAAATTTGTTCCACTGATTAGAGTTGAGACTGCATTGATTTTACAGTGTATATTTGTCCTGCCATATTAATATATCAATTGAATTCAATAAGAATTCAGCACCAAACAGTTCCGTCTCATTGTGTTATATGTCATAACAAATATAAAAGTGTACAGTTCAGTTTAAAGTATTTACAACTACTCTGGGAAGATAAGTCATAAACACATGAGCTAGTATAAAAATGACAGAATGTAAAAGCATGCTCCAAAATACAAAGTTTAATTTGCATGTGTTAAATTTATTATAAATCTAATTCATTAGCCAGTTTGATGTGAGACAAGGAACAGTTGAACATTTAAAGTTATGTGAAAGGACAAAATAACATATGGAGATACAAAGAAAAAAAATAAGGAGGCAAGGATCTGTCCTGAGGTAATCTAATATTTCACAAGTTGAGCAGACACAGAAGAGTTGAAAAAAATATATGAGAAGGAAAGATGGAGAAGTTAGAGGAAAATCATGAAGGTGTGGAATCCCATATGCTAAGAATAGAATAAGAAAGCATTTCTACGTGGGGATGGCCACATGTCAAATGGTGCTGAGTAGCTGAGCAGTTTGGGCACAGAAGAGTGTTAATTGGCTTTGGTAAGAAGAATCAGGTAACTTTTCCAAGAGAAGAGTCAGAGGAGTTTTGAGGGTTGACTATAAGTTGGTCGAGGATTGAATACAAGGTGGAGAAGCAAGAGTAAGAATAGCAACTTTAAAAAAAAGTTTTGCATGGAGGGAAGCCTATTAAAGAGATGGTAACTAAAGCAAGAAATGAGATAGATCCAGGATTCTGAAAAGATGATTCCATGCTAATTTGATGACTGAGTGAGAAGATGAGATTAAAATCATAGAAGAAAGGGGATCATCAAGCAAGCAAGCATAGGAGAGAGGAACACATAGGAACATATAGGAATCCAGAACACATACGGATGGTAACTGGAAAAGAATCGTATGATAAGGATTACAACTTGACTAATGCCAAACTGTGTTGAGAATAATATGCAAGAATTATAGGTTTGAGGCTTTTTTTTAATCAGCTGGAAATGAGAAACTCCTGAATATATATGAGCAAATGAGAACTATTAAAATGTACATCAATGAAAATTACACTGGCCGGGGTTATCAGGATACCTCTGTGGCAGCAAATCCCCATAATGGCCCCTAATCTCCACCTGCTGGTATTTGCTGAGTTCCAGCCTGAGACATCTCCATGTGGTCCCTTCCCACAGTGAATAGTGCTGGCCTATCTAACTGATAGGTAATTGTGGAAATGACAGTGTGCGACTTTTGAGGTGAAGTTGTACAAGGCATTGTGACTTCTGCCTTGCTCCCTTGGGCAACTCAGCTGGCATGCATTCAGCACTTTCTTACAAACATATAAACAGTTTGTTTATACCCAGAGACAACTCACGAGACTGCCTTTACTTAGATTATGTCATTTTTCTTAAAAGCCTGTTTCATTCAGTAAATAAACATTCAAGTGACTCTGCCAAGCCTAATACCTAATGCTTGGAATTTGTGAAGAAAACAGACAAAAATCCTTGACCACTTCAAAAATAGATGTATTGTCCAGAGATCATGAAGGCTGTGAGTACAACCTTTCCTATTAGTCGTGTTACACAGCCAGAGTTTCTCACTTCTTAGAATTCTAATCTTATCCCCATTAAATACAAAAAGTATCCTTCGATCTTTTTAAAGAATAATTATTATGTTCAAGTCTATAGAAATTATCTATTTTCTAGGATCTACTTCTTAAAATAGTACATTTATGAATTAAAAAAAAAAACACCTAACCATTAAAATGGCCTGGTAATTTGTGTATGACCTATTTTTTGAAAATCCTACTTTCCTGTCTGGTCTACATGTAGAAATGACATGTTGATTGCCATTTATCATGTTTAAATATGCTAATTAACTCAATTAGCCTGAAGACAGTATAATAATACATTATTTATGAAAATATAAATCATCTTAATAGATTCTCAAAAATTAGAGAGATTATCTCTTTAAGTTATTGATTTTGTCTAATAACTCAGAAAGGAGAACCATAAAATCATTAGCTATTTTTTGAAAAGTTTACATAAACAACCTTCATTTAAATGAATACGTATCTGATACTGATCTGAAGGCATGATCAAGGTCCAAACAGAGGAATCCTATTATGGTTCTGTTTTATTAGTATGTATGCTTCGCTGGCTAGCAACCTACCTGGGTGCCCATGGAGGCTCTTATCATCCCCACTAGTCCCGTGCACCCTGCCCATCTCCTGTTGGGCACCCCTTAAGTTTGGTTGTTTGACTCAGCAGACTTGGCGAACCACCCTTGATGCACACAGTACCTGATTTGGAGGCCTTCTTCCCATTCCAATCCTACGTCTTGGGTTTTGATGATGTAATTTGTGGTAAGAGTCCATAGTGCTCCATGACGGATGCCTTAAAGTGAGTTGCTAGAAACTCCATAATGCCATAAGTCCTTGGGTTAGTTTATGTCTCTGGGCTAAAAGAACTTAAACATGTGACTAGGAAGTACCAAGAATCTGAGTTTCTTAGGGAGGGACACCTGCCAATTAAAGGGGCAGTGACATCAGTGTGAAGACCTCGGACTCTGAGCTCAAATACTTCCTGGTTAGATGAGGTCTAGCTTGAGACACAAAGTAAAACAAACAAATATGTAAAAGAAGAAAAGGAGAAGACTAGTGAGTAGAAAGTATCGTCTACTGATGGGGGAAAAAAAAAAAGAAAAAAACTGTAGTAGCAGCAAAGTAAGATAGAGAAAAAGAATCCAAGTGAGAATATGAAAACTATTCAAATTGATACCAAAAGTATTAACAATACTTTTCTGAAAACAAAATTATAACACATTTACCAAAAAAAAAAAAAAAGCCCAATTAAGAGGGAATTAATGAAACAAACCTGGAAAATAAAATCCTTATGGTCAGATAATTTATCAAGAGAGATTATGTTGCTGGGGAACATTTACACCAAGAAGATTAATTTTTTAATGTTCTTTTACACAAATTCAGTTTTTGACGGAGTGAGTGTCCAAGTTTGTAACCTCTGAACTATTCCACAAGCTAAATGGAATTCTTAGAATAGTAAATTAATCACCTATTTGTTGCTACTATGAAACATTTGTTCCCAGCTGTGCCTGGCTTAAAGTAGTTCCTTACTAAACACAGAAGGAAAGAAGGAAGGAAGGAAGGAAGGAAGGAGGGAAGGAAGGAAGGAAGGAAGGAAGGAAGGAAGGAAGGAAGAAAAGAAAAGGAAGGAAGGAAGGAAGGAAAGAAGAAAGGAAGGTAGACAGTTCACTAGCTTCTGTGTGCTTCCACTCTCCTGCATCTATACCAAGGTTATTTCCTGAAGTGTGTGCATGTTCATACTCAGCTAGGAGATTTAATATAGATTTCTAAGGGTTGTGAGCTAGACCTGTACTATGCAACTCTTTTGATTTGAAATATCTGACTGCAACTTGATCCCACATTCCCTAGAACTTTAAAGTAGTGAGAAAAGTGTCGTTTTCTAGACCTGACACAAATAAACACTGCTTTGAGGTTCATTTACAGTGATTTGTAATGAGGTAAAAAAAAAAATCTAAACTGAATTTGGGTACAAAATATCAAAAACTATCATACAGCTAAAATCTAAAACTTGACATGGGTTAATATAAATATGAAAAGCAGGGTATGTGGAAATAATACATTTGGAAATAAGAATTGCTGAAATAAGGGTAAAATTGACAAGAAACAGTAAGTAGCCAGGGTTATGATCTGTATATTAATGACAAGACATGGCTTGGTACAGACCAAAGCAAGCTACTAATTCACCAAAATATGGAATACCGTAGCTAAGATCATTATGGTATTCATTTGTGATAAAATCACGAACTACAGATTCTACAGAGCTATGTCACAATTAAGAAGATGGAAAACTTTCAGGTTGTATAAATTGCAGAGAAAGTTTATCTATATAAACAAAATCACCATTAGGATTTGTACCTAACACTTAACGATTATTTTTAAACTTCTTATTTTGAGATAATTGTAGATTCACATGCAGTTTTAAGAAATAACACAGGGGTTCCCTTTATCCAGTTCCCCCAGTGGAAATATCTTATAAAACCATAGTAAACACCATCCCCAGTGACAGTGACACAAAGCAGTTCTACACCACAAGGCCACTCTTATCCCTCACTGCTCTCTCAGAGCTACATCCACTTCTCTCCCACCTCCACCCCTCCTGAACTCTAAGCAGTCACTAATCTTTTATTCATTTTTTATAATTTTGTCATTTCAAGAATGTTATAGAAATGGAATCATATAGTTCGTAAACTTTTGGGATCGTCTTTTTTTCACTCGGCATAATTCTCTGGAGATACATCCAGATAGTTTCCTATATCATTAATTCATTCCTTTTTTTTTTTATTGCTGAATTAGTATTCCATGGTATGAATGTACCAGAGTTCATTTAACCATTCAGCCCCTAAAGGGATACGAGTTATTTCTAGTTGTTGGCTATTATAATTAATATTTGTAAAACATTTTTGTACAAGATTTTGTGTGAACATGTCTTCCTTTCTCTCAGATAAAGCCCCAGCAGTTCAATGACTAGATTGTATGGTAGCTGTATGTTTAGTTTTTTTTTTTTGTTGTTGTTGGGGGGGGTTTTTTTTAAAGAAACTGCCAAACCTTTCCAGAGTGGCTGTGCCATTTTATATTCTCCTCAGCAACGTATGAGTGACCTAGTTATCTCTACAGCTTTCTCAGCATTTGTTGTTGACATTTTTTTTAATTTTTATTTTAGCCATTCTGCTACCTGTGTAGTGATATTTCATTTTGGATTTAACTTGTATTGCCATAATAGCTAATAATGTTAAAAATAATTTTTTGATTTTTTTGCAATTTATTCTCTTCAGTGAAATCTCTCTTCATGTCTTGTTCTCATGATCTAATTGAATAGCATGTTTAATTGTTTAATATTTTGCTTGTTAATGCATTTCATCAATGTATGACTTTGATTGTTTGAACCTACCACACATTATTTAATGGCATCTGTCTATGCATTAGAAGAGGAGAACATGTGATTCCTTGAAAAGATTCAAAAGAAGGTCAAAATGGAAGTGAAGGAGCAAGGATGGGAATGGAAATATGCTTAGAGAGAGAATTCATGTGTAAAAATTTGGTATTTGTTTTTCCTTTTGTGCTATAGGAATAGTCATATTCAGTCATTTTCCTGTTGACTGATAGGTTGTTCCTGGCTTAGAGCTTTATAAACTCTTGGTACTGATTTTTTTCATGACTTATGAACACAAAAAAAATAATTTCTCTAGAAAATATACAAAGGAGGAGCATAGCTGGGTAATAGGATATGTGCAGCTTCAATTTTACTTACTACTGCCAAGTTATTTTTCAACACTGTTATATCAATTTACACTTTTTCCAAGAGTGTATAAAATCTTTCACTGCTTGTTCTATATTCTGGGCAATATTTGGCATTGCCTTTTAAATTTTTTCTCAGTAACTGGGTATGAAATCATATCTGCCTGTGTTTTGATTGGTATTATCCTGATTACTAACCACAGTGGTAGAACAACTATTCATGTGTTTACTGGTCATTTGTATTTTCTCTTAGGTAGAATACTTACTTATGTCTTTTGTTCATTTGGCTATGCTTTAGCAAATCGTAGGAGTTCTTTATTTATTTATAGAGAAAATAGGGTTTAGTGGTTAAAAGTACAGGTTCTGGAGCTTAAATCTTGAGATTTAATCCAGGCTCATGTCAAGTCAGTTTCTAGGATGGAAACACAATCCAAACCAGAGGAGGAGGAGTTAGCCTTCATCAGAAAGAGAGACCCCCTCCTCATTTATGATGGGAAGCAAAGCTGTACATGTGTTTGTGGGTGGAAAGGCAGACATAGGGTTATACATGGTAATCTGACAAAATCATCTAAAATCATATGGATCATTAGATTAGCCTCCTCATAGTTGGTGCTTTTAGAGAATTGACCTTCTGATAACACAGTGTAGGCACTGTATTTTTTTTTCTCAGTAGGGAGCTACTAAATGAGTTGTCCACAGTACTATGTCATGTTAATACTCCTCTATCTGTGAGATATGATGATTATTTGAACATTTGTCATGTGACAGAAAGGGAATGATGTTTTTTCTCTTTTTTTTTAAATGGATTATGTCGACATTTCTCATTGCTCTTTCTTTACTTTAAAAACAAACATCTTAGTATTATCTAGGTATTTATTTGTCATGACAGGGTTCTGCTTTTCTAACATTATCTCCTAAATGGCAGACATCCTTGGCCAGGTTATAGAAAACAAACAATAACAGCTGGAGCTTTAAGCTTAATGCCTGACAGAATCTCATCCTAGCTCAGCTATCAGTGAACACAGGCACAAAGTTCTATGCACACCGTCCAAATAGACAATGTGTGAGAATAAACAGATAATGAGTTCTGGCATCAAAAAGGAGGACACTTTAATGGAAACAATATGAAAACTCCCATTTAGAAATGTGATAGATTATACATTTTTAGATGATATATAATTTAATACAGCTTAATTTATTTTTAAAAACAAAAATAAATATTCTGAATATTACTTTTCCTCCTTTTCCTATGTTTGCTTTTCTTTAGCATTTAACAGAAAAAAAAAGTGACCTGAAACTTTTCAAATGCTTTATAGTTTCTGAAGTACACTCTCACCCACTGTTACAGCATTTGAAAATCCTAAAACTATTTTAACTCAAATTATGACCATCTTTTTATAGATAGAGAGATGGTGGGTCACAGATGATAAGTGATTTGCCCAAGGTCGTGAGTAAAAAGTGAAAGAGCTGGGATTCAAATCTAAGTCTCTCCTCTGGCTACGTGTCTACTGATCTGTCTAACCTAGAAGCCCACTGACATTCTGTCAGCTAAACAACTCACATTTTGGGAAATTAGCTGATATCGGTCACAGTGTCTTTTGGTTTCTCTGGCAAAAAAAAAAAAAAAAAAAGAGGAAAATGTATCCAAAGTCAAGATTAATTGTTATGTGTAGGGGGTTGGTATTACCTGAAACAAGAGTCTCCATCTATGCATTGGAAGGATAGATCACGTGATTCCTTGAAAGTTTCAAAGGAAGGTCAAAAGCAAAGTGAAGGAGTAAGACTGGGAACTAATTTTGCTTCTCTTCCTACGTTCTCAAATTCTAATTAGATCCAACCCTTCTGTAAAATCTATGACATACACATAGCCTTGCGTTGGTAGTTTTGCTTTGAATTAATGGATGGGATCAAAGGAAAATGTGTTTTTCTTCCTTCGTTGAAAATAGCAAGGTAACCATAGCAGGGTGGAAAGCCAGGGGTGTCAGAGTCCCAGACAAGCAACTGGGATAGAAAAATCAATGACCAAAAATACTGCTGAGAATCAGCTTCCTGATAAACAGCTCGGTGATGGATAATAAAAATAACCCCAAATATATTGGATCACAGTGACCCTTCAAAGGGGGAAAGAAAATGGCCTTTCTTGCTGAACTTTAATTTCCATAAAAGTAGTGATTTTGTTCATACAGTTTCTTCTACATTCTTCTAGTAGTTCTCACTTCCCTCATCAAAAATAACAAGGAAAATGTTTCAAGGTTTCTTACCAAATTCGGAAATATCTAGAAAATAGAGTAATGTTAATATTTGCAAGAGACCACCAATGTCTCACTTTAAATGTCAATTATTTTCGCAATCCCATCACAAGATAGATTGTTTTTGGTGTCATTAAGAAAAATCCACTGGAAAAAAATGCTAATTCTCTTCAATGAACACATACGTAGACCTTTAATTTACATGGATATATTCATGGGAAATTACAAGGAAAAATTTAGTAAGTTTGCTTTCTCTCCTCTGTGCATAAAATTTCATATATTTTCAGAGCAATTATCATATGAGAGAAGGTACAAATGGATTGAGTACTGTGCCTTGTATAATGATTCTGATCTGAGCAATTCACATTGAAGTCATTAAAATTAACAGAACTTTTCTGAAGTTCTAACTTAAAAGAAAATTTAAGCAATTTACATTAAGTGTGTGTTAAGTAAAATATAACATGGAACTATCTCTTCCCTAGAGATCTAGGAAAACAAAGTGAATCTATAGTAACCTGTCAGTCATTCTGATATATGCACTGCCATTTATTACCTTGCTGTGTTTGCATTCATAAAATTTTCTTAGAAATTTAATAGTGTATAAGCTACACAGAATAAGCCAATATATTTGGCTATGTAGTTTGAAGGGAAAAATGTAAGATTTTCAAGAAAGCAGGATCTATCAAAAACTACTAATATGAAATAGAAGATATTACATCATAGCTCCAGATAAATTATCTGGAAAAAAATTATCTGGAACCCCAAATCAACATTGTGCCTTTAATCATTTCACAATGTATAAGAACATTTTTCAAGTACTGAGATGTCTGTTTAAAAGTATTGGTTTTTACTGCATGATGTTTATTACCGCATGGATAGAGTAGTAATAAAAAAGCATAAATGCACTCTAAAATCACTACCAACTACATATCTGTAAAAATAAAACTGTTTACAATCTCTCCACATAAAAATAAACAAAGTAAATTGCAAAAAGGATTCATTTATATGTTCCCATTATATTTTGTGCTCAGATGCAGAAAGAAAAATTTTTTTAAATTCCTTATTTTGACCATTTTTCTTAATTTATCTTCTGTTTAGACATCTTTTTTGAAAAAAAAAATCAAAAGAAACAAATTGCTTTGCAAAAGCTTAGCTTGTTTAATGCCATTTGGATTATTATTTTCTCCTTTTCAATTTATGTGTGTTTGCATATGTATGTTCTTTTGACTACAAAGAAAAACTCTAATGAAGCTAAAAAAGTAATTAATTTCAACATTCCACCTTATCATTTAGAGCTTTTCTCAAAAATAATTTAAGCAAACCCCTCTAAATTAAAGCCTCCTCTTCTAACCCAAAGAATTTTCTCACCACTCTGTCATAATGCAGGAGCCATATGCACCTCTAACTTTGGTATTTTATTTGCTGAATGATCCCCAGTGAAGTAAAAGAGAGTCAAGATAACTCATTAAAAATATGACCCCTAAAATCCGTAGGGCTCATGAATGCTGATGAAAAGAAATCCATGAATTCACAGAAAATATTATTTTACCCTTCTTTTTAACCTCAAGTCTCTATGTCACTTCAATTGTAGCACTCAGAATAATGATCCCTCGGCTCATAAAACTAAAGAAATAAGTAAGCTCTCTTGCCACCAGCAGGTTAGCCTAAAAGAGGACAAAGCAATGAACAATGATCATCTGTGGGATATAGTAAATGGCACATTTTAAGTGGGAAATAAAATTTATCAGTACTTGTAACCCATAACAAAGTCTTCAATGAGTCATTCATGGAAATTTGCATGCTAAAGTCTTGATACATATGGTCTGATCCATAAAGTAAATCCACAAATAGATGGTCCAATTTGTTAAAAGAAAAGTAATTTGGCCAAATCCAATATTTTCTTATTCTTGAGAGAGTAGTATCAACCACAACATGACATGGGTTTTAAATTAGAACCATGAAAGCAGTGCCTTTAAAGAGAAAGAAAAATCTGTCTAAACTGCATAGGTAATTCCATACTCAGCGCTCACTCAGAAATTTCCTCAGAATCTTCCACATTGTAAGTTTTTTTTATGTATTTACATATTATTTCCTCTGTTTATCTTTAAGCTTTAGATATTGAGAATCTGTCTTATTTTTTCTAACTAGTATTTCATGTGCCTACAATGAGCCATTTATTATGGAGGACACAAAAATAAATTGTACCTGTAGCTTGCCTTCAAGATAATGCTAGAAAGTGACAAGTGCCAGAAGAATGTAGAAAAAGACATGGATTTCAATAAACTCAATTTAAAAAATAATTAATAAAAAATAAAAAAGCAAGTAAAAAAAGTCATGGCTACTGAGAAGGCATGGTAGATAAAAGCATGGAAGATAAGTGTGTGTGGACAACATGTAGTTCTATTAGTTTGATGAGAAACAGTGTAAGGGAAACTCTAAATTTAGCAGTGGTGTTAGGTTGGAAAGCTTGCCCTTGGAAAGATAAAGAATAGTGTCCCCCAAAAGAGAAAAAAGTTCAGAATACCACAGATGCAGCTTGCAGAGAGATGAGTAAGAGGGTAACATGCATTTTTAATGGAGCCAAAAAATGGTTCTAGGGGAGTAATCTTAGATATCCCAATGGTCTGTGGCCTTCCAAAGCTCAATGCTACCCATAAAAATCTTATTCTTCAATATTTAACTAATCTTGTTTTGTTTTTGTTTTTAAATCATATGAGCAGCATTGACATGGAGTTCTTTAAAATTACATAAAATGGATGTAAGAGGAATGCTGCAAAATGCTGAAAATAGATGACTCTGGAGAACCTTCTCTTGATTGATTATTGAATTTTAAGTCATATCACAAGAGGTGGCCATTGTGTGCCTATGGGTTGCCACAGACTGTCTTGCCAATGCTGTTTATGTTTGATCCTAAGTGATTTTGTGTATAACTTGTGGGCAATGAGATCTAAATAAAAAACACATTTTTAAAATTTAATTCTACAGAAGTTATTCACCCTATCATGTCAATTGGTGAAAATAAAACAATGTCAGCAATGTCTAAATGACTAGCAGTTAAGTTGAAATTTCTTTTCTCATATCAAGCAGCAGGTTAAAAGTTAAGTTCATTAAAAATAATCTTCAAAAATTTAATTTTTCAATTTTTTTTTGCTGTACGAAAGCAGTTTTGAATTATTTTTAAATTTGATTACACTGCTGTTGTTAGTGTTTATACAAACCACTAACTTCCATTGATAAATTGATACATTACAGTTATTTAATGTAAATACATTACAAGTTACTCAGTAATGTGGTTCAAAAGTTAAGTCAAAACTAAAGATATGTTATAAGACGAAACAACTACAAATTACAAAAACAATAAAAGTAAGCTGATATGTTAAATAACTCTCAAGCTCCATGACAGCAAGGAGCATAGTAATTAGTACAAGCTCACTGAAGATTTGTTTGAATGCATGATGTAATCGAGGGGTGGAAAGAGTTGAGATTGAGCTGGCAACTCAGTATTTACAAAGGAAAGTTGTAGTCTTAAAATAAGAGAGTGTTAGTCAGCAATAGACAGTCCAAATTAGTGCATAGTACAACCTAAGCTGCCAACTTTCCTTTCTTTATGTCTCTTGCACAGCGTTATCCACAGAGGTAGAATCACAGTGGAATCTGCCACAGGACTTTTTTTGCCATGGTTCATAGATTACTGAAAAAAACATTCCTGACTTCTTTAGAAGATGTGGAGAGATGTACTAATCTGGAAAATGTAAATTTTAAGCCTATTTCTTCTTCGTTAATAAATTGGTTTTAAATATTTGTTTTAACTAAAATTCACCACCAAAGATTACAAATAGGAATGTGTTACATATTTATCTCTTACAGAGATAAGATTGCTAACATCATTAGGATTTTAATTATTTATTTTGATTATACATATGACGGTGAATCATAGGGGCTTTCTCTACTTCACCCCTGTGATCTATAATTAGTAAAAACAGATCACCAACCTTGTTGCAGCCTCTGAGTCAGGGATGTGATTCAGTTAGAACAACCATAAGCAATTCTAGCCTATTTTGGTAAGCATGTTTTGCAATCTCCATAAAAAATTAACAGAGTAGGCGTTCATAATTAACTGATGAAAATTTAGGAGTTCCAAAAATAGTTACTATCATGTGTTGAAGACTATTATGATTTTTTAGTCAAGGCCCTAAAAAAATGAAATGAAAAGAAAAAAAAGAATGCTTTGCCACAATAGCTTTGTTTGAAACCATTAAAATGCAAATAGTGTCAGAAATAAGCAAAAGTTGAAGTGAAATTAACTGGCACTCAGGATTCCTGTATAGGTCAGCTCTGTACACAACAATTGCGCCTATGAATCTTCTGTGGGCAAATGAACAGTAACCATTTAAAGCTACCGGTCAATTATATCTAAACTACGTACGTTACCATATTATTTTTCTTTTCTTCCAGCTCTCAAATCTTTGCATTAAACAAAAAGTCAATAGCTGTGACTGCTTATGACATTTGAAAAGGCAATCCTAAATCTGAGTGACAGGTTTCTCGATATATTGATCCACTAGCAGTCAGTTTGGAAGTAGCTGCCTCTACTTGGCTGCTAGTCTGCTATCTGGCCACTGAAAAGGCTCTTTGCTGTGGCAGCATGCAAGCCTGTTTACAAGCCTGCTCTGAGCTTGCTTCAGATAGAATATTATCTTCTGTGCCTCTATGTTTCAATTGCTGGAAATTGAAGGTGCTATTTCTTGCAAAAATTTCCTACTCAGATTAAGGCACATTGATTTTTCTAAAGAAACAAATGTAAACGCTAAACACATAAAATAGATACTCATAAAATTAAAAATTCTCAAGGTCTCTTATACATAAAATATTGGTTTTCAAGAGGGTTGGAACATGAATGGGGGGAACACATCTTTATTTTTACTAACTCCAAATAAAATTTGGTATTTTCTCCAATCGTGAATACAGGCAACAAATCATAGGCATTAGTAGTACCTGTTACTTACAAATAACAATAGTGAATATTTTAATAACACATTACGGTGCTGTGACTATCTCAAAAATATCATTTATGCTTACTGGTTCTTTGGAATGATAGTAGTTTTTTTAAATTTTCTATTTGACTTTGTCATTTAACATATATTTACTAAGTCCAAATTTTAGATTTAAAAAATATTTGAATAATTAGTATTATTTTGTTTGTCTTGTAACTCTACCATTTTATTTTTTACATTTATAACAGTATTCTGAGAAATAATTCAGAAGTTTATCAGACTACCAAGGAGGTCTGTGACGTACGCAAACACTGACACACACATAATTAAGACACCTTGGTCTTAGAGAATGCTATTCTTAATTTAGAATGTCTCAATTTTCAAAGAGGGAAAAATTGTTGTTGATCAAGTCTGATCACTTGAGAAGAAGATATTCTGAATGAATAGAGTTTTGCAATAGGTTTAAATATTTCATGTTTGAATAAAAATTATTATTAGGAGACTTCATCTAGCTAGTTTTGTTTCATAAAAATCAAATTACATTATTTCTATGAATTATTTTAGCAACTTAAAATTTAGCTATTAAATATGATTTTGAAGTTCCTGAATTATTTTAGGCATGAGGGAGTGATTTCAATAACTACAGTTACTGTGACTAAGATATTAACAAGCTAAGTTAGAAAAATAACATACAAAACAGCAGAAGTTGCTGAACATAATCACACCCCCTTTCTAACATGAGTGGAACAGGTCTGTGGATTTATTAATATGTAAAGATGAAAATCTGTAATTTGTATGATTTCAGAGCCATTAGAAAACTTTGATAGACAGTAATACCTCTGCCCCCTGGATATGAGATTGGTTTAAATTCTAATAGCGGAAATTGAATGTAATGGTTAAGACTGTGGATTCTGGTTAGAAATGGCTTTTAATCCTGATTATACCACTTATTATTTATGTGATCTAGGTCTCAATTTCCTGGTCTATAAAAATAGGACAAAGTATCTACCCCACAATTTTGAAGATTAAATGAGTTGGTGTATGTAAAAGCACATTGTCTGAAAAAAAAAAAAAGGAGTCAGCCAATAACTAGAAGCTACACAAATAGTAGCAAAAATCGTGAGACTAATGTTCTGTAGAGCTGACCATATGCGTCTCTTGTAAAGTAAAAACTTCTGAGAGCAATTAAACGAAGGTGTTAGCATCCTAACAGAAATATTTTCTCTATTACAGAAGGGACTCCAGTGATACTGGTTGCATAGGAGGTCTAGCGAGTAGCAGGGGAGGCAGGTACCTCAAAGGGGTAAAAGACGTGGGAAAAGAAGTGAGAGGTTATAAAAAAAACTCACTTAAGTATCTCAAAAATATGCCTGGAACAAACATTGCCATGTTCTCGAGGATGACAAAAGGGAACATTTATAATATACAAATCAGGGCATTGTGATCTCGTGGCAACTAATTTAATAAAACTCTGGATGTGTCTATATCTTGCATGACGACAGCTTGAAATGCAAAGATCAACTTTTCTCCCTTGATTTGGTCAAGGTCAATAATACAATATAGCTCAAACTATGCAGATTAAATTGTTAAGGGACTGAAACAATTCTTAGGAAACAAATAAAGTTCTGGTACTAAAAGTTTAGTTTAATTGATTTACAGTCCAAAGTCCACACGACAGTTTTTGAAAAATCAATTTTCTATATCCAGATTCTATGTATTCTCCCTATCCATATTCTTTACATCCTTTTCTCTGAAATAATAAAATGCAGCAATGTGACTAAAATAGCATCAGCTATTCTATAAGCTGAAGAGATCAAAATATGCCTAAATCTGAAAATCCGTCTGACCTACTCTCATAGTGAGGTACGTGTCGTGGTGGCAAATACAGTAGTTGTAAATCTCAGATTTGGACAGTGGTAAACATGTGTGAAGGACTGGGTAGTGGCGGGTTGGGATGATGGAGAATGCTCATTTTTGCCAGTTGACAACTGAGGCTCATTGTTCTTAAGGGGGAAAAAAAAAAGATGACCCGGAATGGCTACAGTCTGCTAAGTAGGCAAAGGAATCTGGTCTTTCATTTCTTGATTTGACATTTTCCACTGCCTATTGAACAAAATCTGTTATTTCCATATTCAATGTGATCTTTACATAGAATTTCCAGGAAGTCAAGTATAAGAGCTCTAAATTAGAAGTCAGACAAATTGGATTTATATCCTTTTTTTTTTTCTTAGAATACCATGTGAGCAGGGCAGGAAATATAACCTCATAATCTTAGTTCCTTCAGCCATAAAATGAATAGCTTAGATTAAGTGTATTTCAAGGACCCCACAAGCTCTAAAATTCTCTGAATCACTAAGCAAGATAAAGCAATGAACTAATTTAATTATAGTCTTTCTGTGTAACTAGCCTGCTATAATCAGGAAGGCTCTCCTGAAATACATTATTTTTCTCCACTTCTGACTTGAATATATTATGTTTTCCATCATGATGGTATAATGCATAGTCCTGGATGACTTCAGTCAAATAGATTCAAATTCCCTGCAGCATACAGTCATCTTGATTAAAATATCAACAGTTTATTACAGATGGAGTACTTTCAAAACATGATAATGCTCTGTGGGTAGCAGGTGTCCTGCATTTTATTCAAATGGCTAGCTGAAAACATGCAGAGGGCTTTTGTTTCTGTATGAGGCTAGATAGACTTACTTATGACAAAAAAAATTGTCATATGCAGGTAAATTTTAAAATTGTCCCCAAATACTTTTTAATGTATTAAAATCTACGTATTGCTCATCCATAATTAACACCATCAGAAAACAAGTGACTGGGAAAATAAGTAAAATTAAATTATATTTGTAAAAACAAGTTAGCTTTTTTGTTGTAGAACACTTACTCTACACCTGAACACTTGCTTCATTTTTGTTTTAAATCTTAGATGGTCTGAAAAGCAATACATTGAAATTTAATGAGAAATTTAATACTGAATGTAAATGAGTTGAAAGGTAGATAAAAATGATAAATGTTATAAAGAATAAGTATACTATTATAAAAATGAATTATTACTAAATTCTAAAAAGACACAGCCGATGTATTTTAATTTAGATTATCAATATCCCATCTTCCTCCATGTAGAAAGACAGAAACCAAACGGATTGTGTAACATTTTAATCCTAATTTTTTTAATATCTGAGTTCAAGTCCTAGCTCATCCTCTTATTCATAACCTTTGACTTACTGAATTTTGAGTGGCTTATCCATAAAATGAAGGCAGTGGAAAAGCAGAGATCACAACCAGTTCCTATGGGCTAAATCCCACTAACGAAGTAGCTTGGTTCAATCAGTGAGAGATAGGTAATCACCCTTCTACCTGACAAACTCTTTGATCATGTAATAAAACTAGTTATTTTTTTATAGTTGTTATTTCTCTTGAAAATGTTCAGCTTCTTTCCTTGTACATACATATACATATACATATACATATACATATATATTTAAAACTAAAGCAAACTTCAAAGAAAAGAAAAATACTAAGGTTAATTTTTCAATGAAATACTTTTTGCACCTTCTTGTGAGTCACCCATCACTGATTTAAGATACAAAATCACATTTTTTCAACTACATTTGTTTAGTGAAAAGTAGTTTACATGTGACTGAAAGCGAGAAATATAGATGAAAAGTAGAATCTATACAATATATAAAATAGTACTGCTCTTTACTAAATGCTTCCTAAAGCAATAGTTTTTCTTTGTTGGGGTTTCCCTGAATTCACTCCTTTATTACAGGAGTAGTTTAAGAATCACACACGTCCACTCTAAAAACTAGTAATCATTCTGCTTTCCTAAAAAAAAAAAAAAAAGAAGAAGAAGAAAGAGATTCCATGCAATGAATATGGATCTCAGTAAAATAGAATCTCCATCTTATCATGAGAATGAAATACCATTATCAGTTGCAGATGCGGGTGAGGGGTGAACACATAAGTTTTGGATGAAAACATATCTGGATTCAAACTCCCAGTCCGTCACTGAGTGGGTAGCCATAGAACGGTTAGGGGATTTCTATGAGACTCCCTTACCACTCCCCTTTAGTAAAATGGGGCTCACAGTATTTGAGTCAGACGGTTGTGCCAAAAAATACATGAAATAGTTGTTTTGTTCAATAACTGGTATACAGTTGGTGTTCAATAAATGTATCTATTATTATATCTATAAATGTATCTATTAGTATATATTATTGTGGTTGTGATCAATACTATCCTTTAAAACTATACTGTCATTAAATTATTATTCAATGGTTATGTGCCTTTTTCGTGTGACTGCATGTTATATTTCAGATTTAGATTACAGACTCTCCAGCTTAGATTTTAATGTTGTTCATGTACTACATTACAGCCATTCCTTTGTCCCAAAGGTTGCCCTGAGCTCGGCAGTGGGCTCCGGGTGCACACAATTCCTTTCCTGAAATCCCTTCTCTGAAAAGCTGGGAGAGGATATAGAGATTAAAACCTCAAGACCTTACTCTCAAGACTTTATCATTTATCTGTTGAACTAGAATAAATAGAAATGAACAGTCACTGAGCAGAAAGATTTTCTGGAGTTGTGAGGGATACTAAGAAAGAATAACCATGGTGGAAAAAAGTGGTCAAAGAAAGTTTTGTGAAAGGCTGAATCTACCAGCTTGTGCTGGACTTGGTACGAAGTAAAAAAGGGAAACACAGAAGGAGGCATTAGGCAAGGGAGATGGGTGGGGGCGACACATGCATAAATTAGGACCATTTTAAAAAATGAGGAGTAAAGAAAGACAAAATTAAAGGCAGAATCCCTGCCCCTATCATGCTTGCCATCTGGCTGGGAGGCTTTCAAACTAATGAGCAGGGTAAAATCCAGCATGGTTCCACACAGAGAGAAGTCTAAGAAGTACTTTGTAATGATGATCAAATATATGCATTGTATTAACTAGCAAAATAAAATGATTGCCCTAAAATTCCTGAAAATAAAACAATATATGTTATGGAAGATTTCTTTCCTTAGTAATACATGTCACTATATAAGAAGAGACATATTTTTTAATTAGATATTTTTAATGTGGTAGGAAGACAGGTTTGTTTGTTTTTTTATAATGCCGTTAAATGTCCATAGGAATCAATTGGCAGAACCATAAGAGTTCAATAGGATTTGTTAGGAAGACATACCTCAAAATAATTTAATTGTACATTTTATAGTAATATAAAGTTTGTTACTATAATAGGTGAAATGTAAATATGAGTGAAGCAAATAATAAAAGTCTGCAGAACTGTACCAACTTCTGGACATGGTACATATCATATAATCAAGTACTGCATTCAACAGAATACTAGTAAAATGCTCCTATGAGAACTTTAAGTTTCCCTATTTAAATAGAAGAATAAATCGCTGTAGTATTTGCCACATGTATTTTATCTGGCTGGCTTTTCTGCATTATTATTGAAGAGCCCTCAGTTATAAAGTTAACCCCAGCTTCAGAGAAAACATGGACTATGGCACCTTTAGCTATTCAGACACGCGAGCCCTTTGCTGTTCCAGTCAGGCCCTTTCCATCCGTGCTGGGGTGCTTCTCCCAAGTTCACGTGCAGTAAAATTGCGGTGGCCTCTGCAGCATGTTTTTAAAGTCAGCTTTCCTAAAATTCTAACTAGATTCTTGAAATAAACACACGTGCACACAGAAACGCACATACACATCACACACATACTCGTTTCCTTTTTACTGCTATTTTCACTTGCCAAAGAGTAAAGGTATATGAACCAGGTCTCATTAATATTAATATATACTTTGTTATTTTGCTCCTCGAACACTGTCACTTTATTATTCTCAATTAAAGCCCTGACAGAAACATCCAATTAATCCTCAGTGAGAAAATGCATTACTGTGTCACAGTTCATAAGCAGTTCAGTGTAATCACACCTTGATTGTTTTCCTGAGCGGTTCAGTACGTTGCACGGTGTGCTTAGAACCAGAATGTCTATTATCAGTTCCCTTAATGGTCACTCACATATGAGCTAAAATAGTCATTCTTCTTTCACATATACAAATAATCCACTTACTGAGAAGGACAGGGAAGGAAATCAGAAAGATTAGACTTTCTAAAGTGTCTTAGACTGATCGATATCATAAAAGGAGTCTCTGGGATTCAGTCATAATCAGAGAAGATGACACTCATCTCAAAACTGGTTCCCAGGCCCAGTTTACTGAATTCCACAGACATTTTGAACCACAAGCAGCAACTAAAGGGAGCTTCCTCTGACCCAGTTAACAGAGTTGTAATAAGGTCCTTTGGCCCTGTACTACATGCGGGAAACTTCACTAAACTCAGAGGTATCACAGGCGAACATCCTACCTTCATGAGAATCTGAATAAATCCCGTGGCTTTGACAAGTATGAAATAACCAGAAGCTCATGGCATGTGCGGTGCTCGATTCTTGCCACACGACAAGCTTGAGGTGTGTGCCTCACCTTGAAGGCCCCCCGGAGCAGCCTCCAGATACAAGAGGTGCCCTAAGAATGGGATCAGACAGAACAGAAACAACAAGGAGGGGATCTTAGAGATTTTATTAATTAAAATATAGTTGATATACGGATGGCCAAAAGGCACTCGAAAAGATGTTCAGCATCACTAATATTAGGGAAATGCAAATCAAAACCCTAATTAGAGATCACGTCACACCTGTCAGAAGAGCTTTTGCAAAAAAACAAACAAAAAACAAATAACAATGTTGGTGTGGATATGGAGAAAAGGGAACTCCGTGGCATTGTAAACTGGTGCAGCAGCCACTATAGAAAACAGTATGGAGGTTCTTCAAAAAGTTAAAAATAGAACTATCATACAACCCAGCAATTCCTCATCTGGGCATTTATCTGACAAAATGAAAGCAGTAATTTGAAAAGATAATATGCACCCTTGTGTTCGCTGCAGCATTATTTACAATAGCCAAGATATGGAAGCGACCTAGGTGTTAACCGATGGATGAATGGGTAGAGTTTTTAATAACATTTCCTAAGCTCTGAGCTGCCAAAGCTGTTTCCATTTGAAATAGAAAGGAAATCGAACGGCCTTGCCTTCAGCTCACTGACAGAACAATTTCCAACTGTGTTCTTTGAGCAAAGTACTTCACAGTATGCAGATTAACTGATCTGGCAGGATGTTTACGCCATTGAATCAACAAGATAGTTATAGAAATTATTTCATGGACACCTGGAACTACCCAGTTATTGTAGAACAATGCCAAGATTATCTTTGAAATATAAATAAATAAAGGAACTTTAGAAAATTCAGTCACCTGGTGTGTGTGTAAATAAAATACTGAGAATTTTAATATGCAGTATGACAAGAAAGGTATTGTTTTGTATTTGTGCATCTAAATATCCAAAATATTTTATAAATGTGGGGCTGAGTGTTTGGGTGGAACTTAGACCTCCCTTTCTCTGGCTTGGTCAAGCTGGCTTGGAGAGCTTTGCTTTCTCATAGGCCTACAGAATTTCAATGTTTGGACATCTTTTTCCTACTCTGTAGCATCCAGGGATCCAGGGCTCCTTCTTTGTTCTGCTAATGCCCTTTGTCCCTTCACCAGTAAGTCTGAGAATTGACCTCAGCTCTTCATTGCAAAAATGAGCCATGCCCAACACTTTAACATATATGATCTCACAGTGACATCCGCACGGCATCTCTACAGGTTTCTAAGGATGCTCCTTGTATACACATCACCTCATTTGATCTCTACAAGCCCCGTTTGGCACATGAGGAAAATTGATTATCTCTATTTGATTATCTCTATCTCTAAATGAGGGTTTTGAGACTCTGAATAGATCAAGTGAGTGGCAGAATTCGGGGTTACTGATTATAACTGTGTGTCATTTAGAAAAGGCACCTGATGATAGCATACATTATCTATCTATCATCTATCTATCTACCCATCTATCATTATCAAAATATTAGGTTTTGATTACTCACAGTTATAGGTCGAATAGTGTCTCCTAAAAGATGTTAAAGTCCTAAGTTCCAGTCCCTGTAACTGTGACTTTATTTAAAAATAGGATCTTTGTCAATAGGTCATTAAGGTGGACCCTAATTCAATATGGTTGTTTCCTCACATAAAAAGGAAATCTGGGCACACAGACAGACACGCCTGGACGGCATACAATGTGAAGACACAAGGAGAATACCATCTGCAAGGCAAGGTATGTCCGAGGCTACCGGAAGCCAGGAGAAGGGCATGGGACAGAAGGTTCTCCCTCACAGGGCTCAAAAGGAACCAATCTCACTGACACCTGATTTCAGACTTCTAGCCCCTCAAACTGTGAGACAAAAAATGCCTCTCGTTTATGCTATCCAGTCTGTGGCGCTCTGTCATGGCAGTGCTAGGAGACAAATGTACTCATTAAATGTTCGACTTACTTGCTGTGGTACCACGGTGACTCTCCAGAGCTCTCTAGCCGCTGTCAGGGAAGACAACATGATGCTCACTGTAAGTGATTAGAGCGACTGTAACAAGCTAATAACTTACCATTTTCATTCCTGAGTGTGTGGTCTTTGGGAGGTCTTAGGCTTTGATGAGAACCAACCCCCAAAACCCAATCAAAGTTTTCAGCCAGGGAGTTTTGCCAGCCACATCAGCCTTTTTCAAAAGCACAGGAATTACAGCTTTGCTCTGGTTTATAACATTTGCCATTCTGACATTCCCGATAGCCATGTGGGAAGTAACCTAAAAAAAACAGGTAACAAAATAAAGGATGAGGACACAGTTCAAATACATTAGTGAAATTAAAAGGTAGCAAGAGTGAATTCACTCCAATATGTAAAGAAACGTGTTCTTGAAAGTTTGAGTTATCTGAACCCTAGCTCTCTTTCCTAATCCTCTGAAGGTTTCTGGCCTATAGATCACTCACAAGGATCATTCAAAATGGGGCGGGGGGGAGGAGAAGAAAGAGAAAGATATAATTTCATTCATCTAGAAAAGTACCCTAAGTCTCCTCAGATACAGTATTTCTTGTAAACTATGTTCAAAGATGTAAACTAGATCTAAAAGCCAAAGTGGGGCTTTCCATTTTTTTTATCCTGAAATAAAATCTTCAGGGCACTAAGAGCCTATGTATTATGGAGCATTTAGAAGTACATTCCATTAGCAGCCATGCACCCCAATATTTATCAGAAGTCAAACATATCTATGATACTTCCTTAGAAGCAGGGGCATGAATATGCAAGTAATATCTAACTATCAAACAGATTTTTCTCCAAAATGCATATTTTTTTATGTCAATCGGTTTAAATTTGAGAAGGTCAACTGTAAAGACTTTTTTCACAAAACTTAAAGAGCAATGCTTCTGATGACCTGAGTTTGAACCTTGATGCTGATGCTTATCAGTGATGTAAGTTGGATCATACTCTTGGTGAGCTTAGTTACCCTATCTAAAAAGAGAGAGAAATAAAACCTAAAGAAGTTAAGCTAATGAAAAAAAAAAAAAAAAAAACTACTGTTTATACCACCAATGCCTAGAACAGTGCCTGGCTCTTAGTAGGTGATCAGCAAATATTAGTCAAATAAAGAAATGAGTAAAATAAAGAGCTTTGAAAATGATAAAGCAGTTCAATATGCACATTCAAGGTATCATTATGATTCTGCTCTAATATTACAACAGAACCATAGGTAACAATATTTCAGAAGGGGGAGTGGTCCAGAGATCTTGGAACATCAGCTTCGCATTCACTCTGTAACTCCCTAAGATCAGAAATTTTCTTCCTTTCCATCTTCCCCATGGGCCAGGGAGAGGAGCTGCTGATCCTACTCCCTTCTTCACTTCTCAGTGATTCCCTTCTATGGCCTGAGGCAAGCTGTCTCGTGGTTGAGGATTGGTTTGGATTAGAGGTAGGAGTGATTCAGGGATCTGTTGGAAAATGTTCTGGGAGCTGGAAACTCCCGTGAATAAAGTCTCATATAGAAGCTTTGACGTCCTGGATCAGCCTCACATGTGGGAAAACAGAGAATGAAGAAGCAAGAGATGGGAGATGGATAAAATGCCTGCAGAAACCGCTGGGGAGGAAACTGGTATTCTAAAGGCCTCTCCCTGTTTCCTGAGCTAACCTGTTCCGGTACTGCTGGTGCAAGGCTGCCTAATTGAGTGGCCTTTACTCTCGCAAAGCTTTTCAGAGTAAGTTTCAACCTTGCATTCTGCATCTAATGAAACTTTCTATCTGGGTTAACTGCTAATATTTCTCTTTCTTGTAGTTTGGGATTAAACTATTTTTACTTAGGTGCCTGGTTTTGTTTTAGCAGATTGAGGGTGAGCCGAAAGACCTCTAATGTTTCTATTACAGAGTTTGACTCAGAACATTAAAACATTTTGAGCTACACAGAAATGGAGATCACTTATGTCAACCCTCTCACTTATAGATGAGAAAACTGAGGGTTATAGATACTAAATGACTTGCTGGTTTTCAAGAGCAGAGAGCAATTTGCACTCAGGTCTAGTGTCTACGAAATTATTATTTAAATCCATTAACTCGAAAAGAAGAGCAGTGGTATCAGGTCAATGATCAGAACGCACAAGACCACCAGGAAACAGAAATGGTGGTGTTGACCACCACATGCATTATTTCTCGTGCGGCTGTTGAGAACCTGAGAAATTACTAGGTCATTTAACTTTATACAAGTTGGCATTTCTATTGATTCTGTCAATTCCAGTTCTTTTGGGGAATAAAAACAAACTGATTCTGAAGATGCTTTTCTCCAAAGCAACTAAATCAAGCTAAACTCTAATTCTTTTAAAACAAACAAGAAAATAATTTGGACATGTTTCTAAATGGAACTACATTACAGATTCCAATGCATTATAAATCGATGTATCTAATATTTTAGAATAATCAAAATGATTGTTCTAAATTTTTGAAACAAATAGCTGCATAATTTTAAAATACAATAATAATTCAAATACTATACGAGATTAATTTTGAATCGAAATCTTTATATTAATGAAGTTTCGTTGCTATAAAATAACACACAACATTTTTTGATAAGTGTCAAGGGAAATTATCAACTAATGTTATTCACCTATTTACAAATTATTTCACCTGTCTTTTGGTTGGTCCAAAGAAATCAGCGACTTAATAGTAGGGTGTATATCTTTAAGGCATTCCGATATGAAAGCTCTTATGAAATTGTGTAACTTTGATTTTCGCAAAAATAAATGTTGTTTATATTAGGAGTGGCCCTCTTGGTGGGCAGTTTAGATTTGTAAAAAAAAAAAAAAATTAAATTACATGGGATATAAAACAAAAACAACAAACAAATAAGTAAAACAAATTAAAACAAAAAACCTCATAGATGCAGACAACAGAATGGTGGTCACCAGAGGGAAGGGGGTAGCGGGAGGATGATGAGGGTAAAGGGGGTCGAAGTAAGGTAACTGGACTTCAGCACACAACAGAGCATGCAGATGTTGTATTATAAAGCTGTACACCTGAAACTTACATGTTATTAACCAATGCTACCCAAATATATTTAATAAAAAATAAATGCATAGAAAAAAAAAATAACATAAAAGTTAAAACCTCCAACACAAAGTTTAGAGACATCTGAAACGCAACATGGTGAAATCCAACCTTTGAATCTTCCTTTCCAAATTTTCTCGTTGAACAGTCTTCCTCATCTGTGGTCAAGACAACTCTATACCTCCAGTTACTCAGAGAAAAAAAGAATCTTGCAAGAATCACTGTGTAGCGGAGTCCGATTCCACCTTCGAATGTCTGACGTGACGGCTGACAGCTCTTCCCCTTGTGCTACACATCTGGGAAAGTGACGAGAAAATCCGGTGCTCCCCCTGTTGGCAGCAGCTTCAAACCACACAAGTCCCTACCTGTGCACAGGCTTTCTCAACCTGGTCCCGCCCTTGGACTACCGGACTACCGTGAAACTCTAGGCCAGTTTCCTTTCCCTGCTTGCTAAAGCTACTTTTGGACATGCCCAGGAGCTCCCCTGATATCCCAGAAAGCCTCACTATGCCACAGACAGTATAAAACCCTCTTAATGTTTTTGTAATCTTAGCACCCAAACCAGATGTGGATGAAGGTCCACCCAGTAACTGAGGATGGTCCCAGCTCAAGGACCTGTAAACATGATATGTAACTTTTTTTTATCTCATAAGTCATATGTAATCTTTAAGTGAATACTATTAATTATCAATCCTACAGTTACAATATCTCATTATCTCTACTGTTACTATGTTGGTTTGAGCCATTCTCATTTTGTGTGATTTTATTACAATGTTTTCTTTCCTGAGCTCTGTGTCCTACCCTTGCCTTGTATGGTCCGTTAAACGATAAACAATCATGGTGATATTTTAATATATATTGAATATCACTCCTCTGCCCCAAACTCTACTATATTTAATTATTATTCTCCATTACCAAGAGCTAGATCTTCTTAAGAAAAGAAAGTTCAAGACGAGCTTGGGATTTTCTCTTCTTGATTCCAGAAAATAATAAAGTGCTCAAAAAATTATGATATTATAAAGAAAGTTCTATAGCAAATTTTTAGAGGAACTTATTGGTAAAATCAGAGGCAAGTTGAGAATCAAAGTAAGTAATGAGAAGACTTTTGTTCCTAGCATGTACACAGTAAGAAAGAGTAAGAAGGTTTAAAATTATCCTTTGGCCATAGACAACTGTAACCTGGATAGAATATATGAAACAAGTTTTTCAGATAATTAAACAACAGGAAGCACAGGATTGTGACCTGCTAGAAAAGGAGAAATCACCCCAGATTTCTGCTCGAGGCACTTTTTAGACTGGGGCTTCTGAAGGGTCAGCATAGCAGAAAATGGGGCTGCAGTGAATTGAGGAGACAGAGTCTGGGGCTTTAGAATTTGTAATTCAGGATGGTGAAAAAAAGGGCTATGCAGAGAAAGAGATTCAGAAAATACACTTCAGTCTTTGGCTGAATTCTAATTTTCATGTGTATAAGGTAAAATCCCCAAAAAGAGACAGAGACCAACTTCTAAAAGAAAAATAACTAGGAGCTGTAAGCCGAAAAGTTACCAATGCTCTCAGCTTTTTGAGTCTCCACCAGTCAATGTGAAGATCCCTGGTGAATTAGCTGGGCATTCGGTAGGAACTCCAGGTAACGCACGCCAATGATGGGCCAAAGAAATTCTGGGAGAAAGAAGACTTTAGACCACGACTGGCAAACTACAGGCTCGAGACCAAGTTTGGCCTACCACCCGTGTAAGTAAATAGTGTTTTATTGGGACTCGGCTATGTCCACTTGTTTGTATGTCATCTATGGTTATTTTCACACTGGAGCAGCAGTTGAGTATTTGCAATCAAGACCATATGGCCCACAAAGCTAAACATATTCATGCTCTGAATATATTCTCCTCTTAAATGTGTATTTAAAAATAGCTTTATTTGAAAAGAAGACTAGATAAACTTTCCCTTGAATTTAAAGATAAAAAAGCTGCAGGAGAAATTGCTGACTTCTTGTCCTCAACCTGTCTTAAAAACAAACAAACAAAAACCTTAAAAATAAGCATCAAAAGGACCAAACATAACTATAAGCGACTTAAATGTCTCTAGAACAAAGTTCAGTGCTTTTTAAAGGAATATACCAAACGTCAACCCTCTGCAACATAGAATTCACAATGTCTAGCATCGAATTAAAAATTACAAGCATGTGAAGAAGCAGGAAAATGTGACCTATGACCAGGAGAAAAATTAGTCAATAGAAGGAAATATAGATACAACAGAGATGATGGAATTCAGCCAAAGAAGTTAAAGCAACTATCATAAATATGCTCAATGTGTTTGTCCACAATTCTACAAAATCATAAAAAGCTATTTTTACTAACAAGCAAGTTTAGCAAAATTAAGTGCCATCCATATATAAAAATTAATTATATTTCCATATGTTAGTAATAAACAACTGGAATCTGAAAAAAAATTTTACATTTTTTAAAATAGCATTTCAAAACATGAAATTCTAGGGATAAATTCAACAAAATCCATGCTTAATCTGTACACTGACAAATATGACATCTATAGAAGAGACTCTAAATAAATGGAGATATATATCAGTTTTATGGATCATAAACCTCACTACTATTAAGAACTCAATTTTCTCCAAATCTATAACTAAAAGATAATTCCAATCAAAATGTCAGCAAGATTTAGTAAAAATTAAATAACAAAATGATCCTAAAATGTATTTGGAAATGTAAAGTACCTAGATTAGCTAACTGGTTGGCAGACTTATAGTACCTAACTTTAATACATAATATAAAGCTATAATAATTAACATTGTGTGGTACTGATTTATATATAGACATATTGATCAGTGGATCAGGATATATAGCTCAGAAAGAGACTCACAAACTAATGATTTTTAAATATGGTGACAAGTTATTATGCAGTATTTTCTTCCAAAGTGCATGAAATGAGTATAAACCATGAGGCAAAATCAACAAACAAATTGGGGTATATTCCATGAAATAAAAGGCCTATACTTTTCAAAAATATAAATGTCAAAAAGGGCAAAGAAAGGCAGAGTAACTATAGATTAAAGACATCTACAGATACATAAAAACTAAATGTGATACATGACACTTGATTGGACCCAGAAGCAAGTAGAAAACAAAAATTACATAAAGGACATTTTGGGGGCAATTAGTGTAGTCTGCAAGAGGCCTAAAAATTAAAGCATTGTATCGATGCTAAATTCCCCAATTTGATCATTAGACATTTAAGTGAATGTCCTCAGTTTTAGGAAACAGACTATGGATTATTTAGAGGTAAAAGGGCATGATGGTGTCTGCAACTTACTCTGAAATTATTCAGAAAAAAGTAAGATTATATATAGAACAAATGGATAAACCAATAATAAATCTGTGAATCTGTATGAAGTATAAATTATCTGTAAAGTTCTTGTAATGTTTCTGTGAACTGAAAACTATTACAAATTTTTTAAAAATATAAAATTCTAAAAATCAAAAAAATGAAATCCTCCAGTGGCATTCCATCTTACTCAGAGTAAAAGTCAAAATGCTTAAAACAGGTCACAGGTACTCTACGGTCTTGCCCCGATTTTCTCTCTCTTATCATTGCCCTACGGTCAAAGATCACCAGGCATGAATCAGTAGTTGAACAAGTCGGGTTTACTGCTTGTTGCAGAGATGGAATCTAAACACCAGGGGGGGGAGCCACAGGGCAGTTCAGTAAGAGGGTATAAATGAACTATCCATGGGATTAAGGCTTTGGTTAGGTCTATTCTGGGAGGGTCCAAGGAAGTGAAGCTTTGTTCCAGATTAGGTGTTGTCAGGAAGCAGGCCTAATTCTAATTCTGGGTATCATAACAATTCTTATCTAACAAAGGGAAAATTAGAATAGGCTAGAATTATAGTTGGTTAGGAACAGCTTTCACTTACATGAAGCAAGATGGGGGAACATCAGCGATTCTTGGTCATTCTTTTGGCTAAGATAACATTCCTGTTTTGTCCATGTTCATGCACAGTTACAAAGTCGTCTCATTTTTATCTTGTTCCATCTGTTCCATCATGGTCCCAGAGTGGATTTGTCTGATTTGTCTGATGTGTCTGATGTTGTGATGTTGATGTTCTGTGAAATTGTTTATGTTCAGGAGGAGAATCACCAGTTCATAGCAACAGCAAGTCCTATCTGATAGAACTAGGCCAAGTCTCCGATGTCAGGGGCTGCTTTTCGTTTTCTCCTGTTGCAATCCTATTTACGTAGCAAGGTAGTTCAGAAGTGCAGCTAACTCTTTTGCATAATGTGAGGATAGAAAATAATACTCTCTAGTTATTTTCTTTGTAGTAGGTAAAAAAAAAAAATGGCAGACCAGATGCTTTGAGAGAACCTGAAACATGTGAAAGGCTGTCATATTTGTTATTTATAAGCCTCTTGATTTTTCTCCTTAGCAATTTGCAGCAAAAACTTGAAACTATAAAGATGCTGTGGAACTTACTTTTAATGTTAGCATGGAAGGAGATAACATTGGGAAAGATAGTCCATTAAATAGATGACAAAAGCCTTAAGGAATTGACCAAAAAACAGGTAGAAAAATTGTGATTTTCATTAAGAAATAAAAGAAAAACATCGAAGTCTAGGCAGAAAAGAAATTTCTAGGCTTCAAGAAGAAAAGCCACAGTTCCAACTGGCTTGCTAAATATGGTGTGTGATCCAAGATGACTGAGGCTCTAGTTCAGAAAACAGCAGTTTTCTATGTTTATATGTTTCCTGGGCAATGCTTACTAGCCTTAGGCTCAGTTCTCAACTGGAAATAAGTTGCAAATTGGTCCAAATATTCTTCCTGCAGCCTCCATCTCCTTCATTCCAAATAGTAGCTTTCCAAATATTCGTAGTGCACTTCCTACAGTCTTGATCTCATGACAAAATTTACAATAGCAAAGTTACCATTCACATTCATTCAAAAGACATTTCCAGAAACAACGGTTTATTCCTCAATTTTTAAATTACCCAATTTTAATATCAACACTTAAGTAATGTTATGTTAACATTATATGCTAACATTCAACTGATTCTAACTCTATATTGGAAAAGAATTCAAACAAGAAATCCAAAGATACCTATAAAAATATTCCTTAATGATTCTGATGGCAAGAAATTTCTGATGTCTTTATATTGAACAATTTGTATACCTTGAGTCTCTAGTTTTTCTATTTAGAAAGGTAAGGTAGTGTGGTTGATCATTAAAAATCATTATTTTCTGCAGTTATAAATTCAACTATCAGGGATGACATAAAGACAGTCCACTGGATAATTTTTGCTGTCAGGAAATGCAAAATATAATAATCTTTCATTGCCTTCCAGTATACTTGATAGAGGCTTTCACTATTTAAGGAGAATTGGTTTTGTCTAAGATATCATAAAGGGAGCTCAAGCTAGAAGCATGACCTAGGGATAAGCCTCAAGACCAAAATTACTGTAGAAGAATTATATTTTGTACTGTTATGCAGTCAAATTTGTCCATATTTTGTTTTATGATGTCTGACACTGAAATATTAAATAAAATTCTCCCATACCTTTTTCTAGTACTGTATGATTGCTATACAATTTAATTTCATTTTTAATTTCAAACATTTGATGAACCTGAAATGTACCTTGGCATATGGAATGAATAATACAATTTTTAAAGTGAAAAAGAAGAATATACATACATACACATATGAAGATGTATTTCCTGAATGTTTCTGGAATGATGCACAAGAAAAGTAGGGATTTCTCTGGAAATAGGAATATAAAAACAGAAGTGAGAAGACAATGATTTTTTTTTTAATGTATGCCCTTTTTTCGGTAACATTGTGTGTGTGTATTTCAATAAACATTTGCTTTTTTTGTAAAAGAAATGACATGAAGCTGGAACAAAGAACTGCATATGCCAGGGCCTCATCCCAGGATAAAAAAAGGACTAAAGTGGTAAAATTACCGTTGGAGAATCCAAAACAGGCTAAAGCTCTGTCGATGAGTATTAATCTGGAATGAATGACAAGAACACCGATGGTTTTTGGACACCATGGTTTATGGGAAGTGAAAGATACAACACTCTCCACTCTAGGTAGCTGTGGAGGAAATGTTGAAATTAAGGGAGAACCAAATACCAGTTTAGAAAAGAAGATGTAAAGAAGAAAATATCTAAGATCTAGACTAAATTTACAGTGGAGTATGAATTGCAAAAGGTTAGATGAACAGATAAAAGAGAATTCAGGAGAAACCCAGTAGTCATTCTTAATTCTGTTTCTCCTTCATTTCCTACATTCAGTCACTGACATCATCCCGTTTTACTTTCTAAATATCTTTCAAATCATTCACTTCTCTCAAGGGATACTCATCTCTCTCCTTGACTAATGAAAATAGCTTCCTAATTGACTGCTATTTGTCCACTCTGGTCTTTCTGAAATTCATACCCTACGTTGTAAGCAGAGTGATGTTTCCAAAATGCAAATTGGGTTACCACCCTGCTTGAAAGTCTTTGATGGGCTTCCTATCACAGTTTGGGTAAAGACCAAATTTGTTAACGCAACATAGAATCAATCCAAAGTCTATGTGCTACTCACCATCCCAGCCCCATTGCCTGTCATGCTTCCCTTCAACTCCCCACCACAAACCCACTACCCTTCTAGCAGCTCCTTCGACCACAGATTCTTTACAAATGCTGGACCACCTGGCTACAGAACTCTTGTCTTTGAAAATCTTGCAGATTTCAGTTTAATCTCCACTTCCTGCAAGAAGCCTTGATTGGTCAAATCTCTCTACTGTAGCCTCTTGTCATACTAGGCAGATCTCTTCACAGGACTTTAATACTATTCAGTGTTGTACTTGTCTGCCTGGCTATTTGCATAATAATGCTAATCTGTAGGGATCACAGAGGATAGCAACTGGGATTTACTTAGAAAGTGCTCACTATACAGTGCAGGATGAACACCAACAATGAAAATAAATAAATGAATGAATGAACAAGTGAATGAATGGACTGAATAAAGCCAAGAGGAGGGCACATATCACTGAGTGAGAGCTTTTTGATGGCTGACTGCAAGATGAGTTGGCATTTTGCTTGTTGGACAAGGATGAAAGGGATAGGGCTGTGTTTCGATTGGATAAATTCTGAGACGCCAAGACAAGGTATTAGAGGAAAAGAGTAGACCTCTGACTTATTGACTGTGACAAAAATGACAAACATTTCTGGTTTCTATCTTTTGTTCTAGATAATGACAACAGCTATTATAACAGTGTTCTACAGTCACAATCCCAATTTAATACTACCTTTGTATAATTTGATCTAAAACAAAGAAATTTCCATTTGCAAACCTTGCTGACCTGGTTAAAACAAATACTATGTAATGAAACTGAGGCAATTATCTAATTCAAAAGGGAAAATAAAAGAAAACAGACCATCTAAACTAAATTCTAATAATGGGAAGCAAAATAAATTCATAGTATTTGTATGCCTGAACAGCATTTCTATTTATGCAATATATGTTTAAAATTAATTGGGTAAAATAAGTTTGAATTTGTTTTTTTTGACTTTGTATATATCATGCATGCTAAGTAGAGTGCAAAAATCTTTTAAAACATAATTGGAATACGGGCTCCCTTTCCCTGAAATATATATTATCTAACTAGGGTAAAATTGCTTTTTCTGTATTTGTGTCTATGAGTGTGCAAGTGTGTGTATACATATACATGTTATGTATGTGTGTACTGCTTAATTTACACATATTAAGTGTATATATCTATATTTCATGTATGTTTGTGAAAGTATTGCATACGTGAATTTGCATATGCATAAAAGATATCGTTTAAAATGACAAAAGAGCAATTTTAAACTGAATGGTGAAATTAATCTTAATGGTAACTCCTATTTATTTACCACCTTCTATATGATGTGCTTTGTGCAGGGCACTTAATGAATATTATCTGTAGTTCTCATAACAATGTTGCAAGAAATATCTCCATTTCCAGCATGGCAATTAAGGATAAGAAAGCTAAAATGCAATTTCTAAAGTTATAATACTTAGTATGTCTGACATAAAATTTCTTTATTATAATTTATTAAACATGTACAAAATAGCATATTAATAAAAGACTATGGAATTATTAAATGCTTAATTTTGCTCAGCCCTGTGGTCGGTGATTACTACACATTGTCATGTAATCATCACAATCACCTTATGAGGTAGATACCACTGGCACACTGAACATCTAATACGTTATTGTGCTAGGACTGGACAACTTATCTCATATTATCAAAGACCTAATCTGATTAACTCCATCCAATCCAATATGCTCTGAAGCAAGGCTAAAAGCCCAATCTCAATCTCACATGTCTGTTTGAGCTGTGAATTCACACATCATGGCCCTTCTTTTGTTGCTGTGCTTACCAATGATTCTCTGGATAATAATGGTACAAGTATGATTGTTTCACTCCTTTGTGTGGGAAGAAGAAAAAGAGAATTTCCGAAGCTCCTTGTTTAACACTGAATAGGCAGAAATGATCATGAACATGGGAGCCCTCAGTAACTATTTCTAGATTTGTTGGAGAATCTTCTAAAGTGTGAGAATAAATGGATCAAAGAGTCAATATGGTTAGAATCACCAAATATTTCATCTTGGTAACTCCAGCCTCTTGTACGTAGGGCAAGTCATTTTGTCTCTTAGTTTAAAGCATGATGAGCTGATACTCATGTCAAAGAATAGAAAAATAAGATTTCAGAGACTGATGTGTACATTTTATTAAGATGCTTATATGTTATTTATTTTCAGTAAGATTAGATGTGGCCAAATGGTAATTTGACTGAAACAATGATGAAGAAATAGTACAGTCAATCTAGGTACAAACTTAGAACACAAAAATCATCCTTCAAAGTTATAATAATTGGACCACAAGAGTACCACAAAAGGGAGGCATGAGGAATGATAAAAAACCAGTATCTATAAGTAAAGTCTCATTATTTGCTTAGGAGAAACACAGCACTCCCTGACACTATGTTGTAAAGAAATTTCTTCTGTGGATCTCCAACACTGTAGAGAGGAAGAAGAAGAAGAAAGAAGAAGAAGGAAAAGGAAGAGAACGAAGAGAAAGAAGGGGAAGAAGGGAAAGAAAAGGGGGAAGAAGAAAGCTAAAACTAAGGGAGTTAAACTTCATAATAAGCTTTCAAAAAGACCAAAAATATCACAAGAGTTTTCATGTCATTGTTTCATTTATTCCTTTATACAATAAAGAATTAACAAGCACCTCCTTTGCTCAGGCACACTGCTCAGTCACGAGGGGTATAGCAGTGAAGAAGACAGTGTTTGCCCTCATGGAGTTTCTCTCCCAGCAGATGAGAAAGACAATGATGGAATACACATACACAGAGACTGACAGTAAACAGAGGGCAAGCGGAAGAAGGAGTGGTCCTTTGAAGGCATCTCTAAGGAAATAACATTTGCATGGGAACCTGAATAAAACAAAGGAGAAAGCCACAGAAGTTTAGGCCAAGGGAATCACAAGTTCAAAACCCTATGATGGGAAAGAGATTGAGGTTATGGAGGGCTGTCAAGAAGCCCATATGTCTAGATCCTAATGAGCACAGTTCTAACTTGTGGCGGGTGTTAGGGGTGTCAGCAGGCAGGCTCCACGGCCATTGTAAGGACATAGGCTTTACTCTGAGATGGAGAGCCATGGAATTTTTTGCTTAGAATTGTAGGATAATTGCTAATATTTAAAAAATCTAAAAGGAAAATCTTTGGTTGGCACATGGAAAGTGGACAATAGAAAGTGGCATGAATACATAAAAGGAGACCAATTAGAATGCTTTTACAGTAACCAGTTTAAGTGATAAAGTAGATTCAGACTAGAGATATTAAGAATATTAAATAATTAGTGCCTGGAATAGAGTGAGTACTCAACAAATGTGAGCTATTATCATAATCATTAGAGTAGTAGCAGGGTTGATCATGAAAAGTAGCTGAAATTAGGAAATATTTTTAAGATAAAGCCCATAGAAATTTCTGACAGATGGAAGGTAGATAATCAGAGTGGGAGAGGTCAAGAATCACTTTAGATTCTTGTCACGAGAAACCAGCTAAAATCATCTACCCTAGTAGGAAATGGGGAGGGGCACAAGGCAGAATAAAGTTCTATTCTTATCTGCAGAGAGTGAACTTGGCAACATACTAAAAATAATGTAAATATCTTATATTCCTAGAACATTAACATGTATTATCACACATCATCCTCATATCAGTTCCCAGGGAGATGCAGAGACCATGACTCTTTTTGTAGAGATGAGAAAATTGAGCTTGAGGGAAGTGTACATGACTTCAAAGTCTATGAACCAGCCAAGACACAGTATCACAGCATATCAAATATTGGCAATACTGACTATACTGCTGTATGCAGCTCTCCTCTCCGGAAAAGGATAAGGCTGAATTTTCCTTGAAATTGACTGATAAGTAACCTTACATATAACCTATTTATAAAAATAAAAGAGAATAGTCATAAATTATTTAAAATAGGTTGAGACATGGATCAAAGGCTGAAGGAATTGAAGTAATGAAGGTAATCAAAGGTAAATACAAACTGTTTCCTCCTGATGTTTTTCGAAAACAAACAAAAAAACGATAATAAAGAATCGATGTAAAAAAAAAAAGCATCTCCGTATTTGTTCAGATTGTCTGCTCCATAATCAAGAGGCCAAATAATTTAAATGAATACATGCAAATGGCAGATAATTTTAGCACCATGAATTCTACTTTGGGTAAGAGAAGGCTAATTGCAAGAAGCAAAATAGTCAACTAAACTTAGCACCTACAGTCACCACATTAAGGTCACTTCACTGATCTTCAGTGATTTAAAGTCTGGTCTTAATCAGTTCCTTTAACCTTTCTATATAAAAATTTTTCCATTTCTAAAATAGTTATAAAAACTGACCTTGCAAGGATATTTTGAAATATAAATAAAAGCTTAAAAGATGTTTTAGAAAAAAACAATCACTACTTAAATAACTATTAAAAGAAATTTAGGTGAATATATGCTTTTGGTTAAAAAAATAAAAATATTCATTAATAGTTATTACTTTCATTATTATAGCTAAAATTAATTGAATGCCAGCCAATGCTAAATATTTTATATATACTATCTCTAATCCTCACAATATTTAATGATAAATATTATCTTAATTTTACACCAATATTAAACACTTTGTGCAAGTTCACAATGCTGGATAATGGCAGATCTGAGATTTACACCTAAGTGGATCTAACGCTGAAGTTTGTGTTCTTTTCGTTATAGCTCATTGCATAAAATCCTAGGCCAAAATAGAAAAACTAAGAAACAACAAGGAGAAAAAGACTATATCTCTCTCCTAATGGAGTTTATAAATAACAACCATGTACGTACATACAGTTATACTAAAGGTTCACAATAATAGAATTCAATAGATGGTACTAGAACTGAATAACATAAGTGAATGCTATGAAAGATTGGTGATACCAGAAGCATGCGTGTGGCTCCACAGAGAAGCTGGGTGGGTACTAAACTGTCAAAAAAGAAGAGTAGGATTCACGGAAGAAATGTAGAGAACAGAAAATGCCTTTCCAGCAATCAAACGTGGCATGAATAATGAGGGACATGACTCACAGTATGCTTGTGGAAAAGCAATCTTATTTGAGATCCAAACCAGCATTTTTATATCACTTGATAATTTACTAAGCACTTTCATTTATCTGCACATACATGTACACATATACATGTGTGTACAATCATACTTGTTTTGCATCAAACATTAAGAGCAACTGTGTAGAAAAATATTAGTCAATATTGGAACCAGAACTCAAAACCCATGTCCTCTCACTCCAAAATTCATAGACAGAATCTGTAGAGATATGATCATATAGGATACCCAGCTGTCTGCTTCATGTTCAAAATTTTTCCTTATTTTCCATCTTCAATGGCATTTAGTCTAAAGTCTAGAGCACATCATTCAAAGACATTCAGAAAGCAGTCCCAGACCATCTTTCCAGCATTGTTATTTCTTGTCCTCACTACATCACCTACCTTTCATTCACATCAGATATCTGTTATTACTCTATACACACATGGACCTTTTTGTACATGAGTCCTTGATCATGTGCTTCCTAGTTTTAGCTACAGGCACACCCCAATAAAGCAAATATTGCAATAAAGAGGGTCATAATCTTTTTGCTGGTAGGAGGGTCTTGCCTTCAATATGTGTAAAAAAAAATCTGTGAAGTGCAATAAAATGAGGTGAGCCTGCATACCTTTACCTCTGTATTAAAAGGCTACTATTCCATCAAATCCAGTGAATAGATCTTTCCCATATCCCTCATTCTTTAGGCCAAAAAGATAAAGACTCTGGATGTGGTAGTCTGAATAATGAATCATCAAAAATGTCCCTGCCCAAATGTCTAGACCTGTGAATATGTTAATTTACATGGGGGTGGGGGGCAAAAAGATGTGGTTTTGGCTGACGTGATAAAAGGTAATAATGATCTTGGGATAAAATATTATCTTGGGTTATCTAGGTGGGCATAAACTCATCACATAAGACATTAAAAGTGAAAGAAAACAAAAGATTGAAGTACGAAAACTGAAAAAGAGGCAGAAAAGATTCAAATTATGAGAGGGACTTGACCTACTATTATTGGTTTTGAAGATGGAACAAGAGGGTCACTAGCTTAGGAGAATCCGGGTACAAGACTCAGCTGACAGCCAGCAAGGAAGTGGGGACTGCAGCCCTCCAACCACAAGAAACTAAATTCTGCCAACAACCTGAACGAACAAAGAAACCTTCTCCTATAGAGCCTCCAGGAAGGAATGTGCCCCTAAAGATACTGTGATTTTTGCTTAATGCAACACATGTGAGACTTCTCACCTCCAGAGTTGTGAGATAATACATTTGTGTTCTTTTAAAGCCACGAAATGTGTAGCATTTTGTTATGGCAATCATATAAAACGAATACTGTGAAGCATGAATATTGTAATTAGACAAATATGAGTATGAACTCCACTTCTCTTTGTGTGATTTTGGGTCAGTCATGTATTGAGTTACATCATATGTTAAAGGAAGATCATGTTACACAAAAAATGCATCTGAAGTGCCAAATAGTGCCTTGGTACACCATCCACAGCAAAGTCAACAAATGATGGCTGTTATCATTATTGCTATCATTATTATAATTATCACTGTTTCTTTTGGAGAACCCTCATAGCACTTATGTTTATCACAATATATAGCATGCTTGTTTAAATAATTACTCATTTACAAGGGTTCCTCTCCTATTTAAAGTGTAAATTTAGAGAAGAGGAAAAGGCTTTTGGGATTTAGCTTTGTATCACAAGAACCTAGAAATTATCATACTTAAGGCATCCACTCAATAAGCCTATGTGGAATTGAATCAAAGTGTAATAGCCACCTAAGAAGTCTGAACT
>KE796491.1:8965-19786 GCA_000465285.1 Eidolon helvum
ATTTGATAGGAAATGAACAATAGGAAAATTAGTCAAAGTTGGTGCTTTGAAAAGATTAATGACATTGATAATCTTTAAGAAAGCTAATAAAAAAATGAAGACAACATAAATTACCAATATTACAAATAAAAGAGGGATGTCACTAAAGATAGTACAGATATTAAAATGATAATAAAAGAGAATCATCAATGCTTATAAATTTGACACCTTGTGTGAAATAAATCTTTGAAAATCACACATACTAAAACTAGTCAACAAGAAATAAAATATCCTGAATAGACATATATTATTTATAATAATTTTATAATTTAAACCTTCATATAAATAATCTTGACTTCACTGGTATATTCTAATAAATATTTAATAAAGAAATAATAAAGAAATGAAGCACAGGTTATTTCAGAAAATAAAGGAGGAAAGGTGACTTCTCCAATTATTTTATGTACCCAAGACATCAATATCAAAACTTAACAATTCCATTATAAGAAAATAATTTTACAGAACAATCTACCTGGTAAACAAAGACATAACATTTGTTAACTGAACATATCAAATCAATCTAGCAATATATATCAAAAATAACAAAATTTTTATACTCTGACCAAGTAGATTTTATCTCAAGAATTCAAAGCTAGTTTATCATTCAAAAATAAACCAATCTAATGGACTACTACTAAACAATAAAAAAGAACAAACTATTGATATCTACAAAGCATGGATGAATCACAAATGCCTCATGCTAAATTAAAGAACCCAATATTAAAAATTATATTCTATATAATTTCATTTATTTGTCATTTTAGAAAATACAATAATAGAGGAAGTCAGAAGAGATCAGTGTTTGCCAGGAGTTAATTGGGCATCGGCTGTGAATACCAGTGAAGTTTATGAGGTAATCCTTTAGGGTATGGAAATGTTTCTGTATCCTATTTCTGGTTGTGGTTATAGGAATCTATGCACATGTTAAAACTCATACAACTTTAGCAGCAAAAATGTGACTTTCACTTTATGTAAATTAAAATAAACCTAAAACCAATCTAATTTTTATATTAATAAAGTGGATAAACAATCATCTTAATAAAATTCAGACAATGCATCTGACAAAAGTCTATATCTCTTTATGATATTATGTCTTAGTCTATTATGAGTAGAAAACATTTTTACTGTGATAAATGCTATTTGGAACAAACTTACAGTTAACATCATACTTACTAATGAAATAAGGAATATTTTCTCCCTAAGATTAAGAACTACATTTATTCAATATTGGACTGAGCAGCAAGGCTAACAGAAAACTCCCAAACCCAGAGGGCGGTATGTGGCACTCACTGGATAGCAAAGTGTACTCTCAGCAGTCTAAAACCCTGTAAAGCAGGGCAGTCCTGAAAGTTCTGGTCTTGAAGCTAACAACTTATTTAAGAAGCACAAGCAAATCTAGAATCCAGTTAGGGTTCACATCACAGCCCTTAATGAAAAGAATAGTCATTTTACTCTCAAAGTGTTTAAAACTAGTCATGAACTCAATTGAACTAAATTTGCCACAAGTCAAAATTCAGCTTGACTTTAGATCAGGTTGACTCAGCTTACACTCTTGCAGCCTAAGAGAAGAAGATGCACACTAATTTCTGGGGACAAATATGAATTACTTGATTCTCTATTATTGTTCTATACAAAATATCTGTTGTAAAATCAAAAAATAAAATAAAATAAAATAAAATAAAATAAGGACATCTAAAGAAACAGGAAAATGGGACCTACAGTCAAGACATAAAATAGTCAGTAGAACAGAACTACAGATGCCTCAGATGCTGGAAATATGAAGAAGATACCTTAAAATAGCTATCATTAAAATTCTAATGATTCTTTTGAGAAATGTAACAAACATGAGAAAAGAGATGAATTTTAGCATAGATATGTATATTATAAAAAATGAGAAATGAAAAATATGATACCAAAAATAAAGAATAAATTTGATGGGCTTAACAACAGACTGAAAGATAGGTACAATTGAAGGCAAGCCAATAGAAAACATGGAAACTTAAATACAAGAGAAAAAGAGTGAAATAAAAACAAGACAAAATGCCTGAAATCTATAAAACAACACTGTATAATCTAAAACGAGGTTTCCAAACCTTAACACTATTGAAATTTTGGGCCCTATAATCATTTGTCGTAAGAGGATATCTTGTGTATTGTAGGATGTTTATCAGCATCCTGGACTCCTACCAACTAGATGGCAGTAGAAAACCCACTGAAAATGTGACTAAATGTTCTCAAATGTTTCCTGGGGGTCAAAACTGCTTTTGGTCTATAGCCAGTAGATAAAATAAATTTCCAATTACAGATGAGAAGAGAAAATGGGTTGAAGGAAATATTTGAAGAGCTACGAGATGAGAGCATTCCAAATTTGATGAAAAACTTCAAAGTATATTTCGAAGAAGTGAGAAAAAAAGCAGAATGAATAGAAAGAAACCACACATTGGCATATAACAGTCAATGATGAAGAGCAGATATGAAGAGTGGATATAAACAAAGAAGGAAAAAATACATTACATACAAGGAAACTTAAAATTAAATACTGTTGACCACTCAGCAGAAACAAAATAGACCAAAGAGTAGTGAAACAACATCTTTAAATTGCTGAAAGAAAAAATATCTTAATCTCGAATTCTGTCTTCACAGAAATTGTCTACAAAATGAAGGTAAATAAAGACATTTAGTGTCAAAATTTATGAGAATCTGTTTGGAGTAGAGCTGTACTACAAAGATGGCTAAATAGTGTCAGATGGAAGGATAAGATGAATTCATAAGAAGGAATAAAGACCACTGTAAATAAATCTAGGGATTCAATATAATCCACACCAAATTCCAGCAGACTCTCTTGAAAGAACTGAAAGCTATTTTTAAAATTTATATGCAAATTCGAACAATCTAGAGTAGCCACAACAATGTTGAAAAGAATAAACTTAGAGTACCTTCACTACTTGATTTTTATGCTTATTATAAAGCTACAATCTAGATAGTGTGGTGTTAGTATAATGGAGACACAAATATATCAGACAAACAGACTAGAGAGTTTAGAAATTGATCTCTGCACAGATGAACAACTGATTTTCAATAAGCCATCAAAGCAATATATTGGGAAATACATTTTTAAAAATAAATGGTGCTAAACACTGATTGAATGTGTAAAAAAAATAGAACCTGACCATAATCTCATTCTTAATTTGAGATTAGCCATAGGCATAAAATAAAACCCAGAATAATGAAGTATTTCAAAATATAGAAAATATTTTCAAGATTTTGGGAAATGTTTACTTGGTCAGAATACAGACTTGATATAAAAGAAATACACTAATTAAATGGGTCTGTAAACATTCTAATTTCTGCATAACACAAAATTATAAGTTCAATAGAAAGCTCTAGTCTAGAAAAAATACATTCTTGGTCCATATTCTGAGAAAGTCTTTTAGATAGACTATATAAAAACTTACTAAAATTAACAGTAAAATGATTCACAACCCAACTTAAAAATTGACATCATTATTTGAATAGTCATGTCACAAAAGTATATATAAGTAGTCAAAAAACAAATAAAAATGCAAATTAAAACCACCACTGATAAACTATTTCACAGCAAAAGAATGGGTAAAATTGAAGACTGACAATACTAAATATTTTCATCTATTTAGAGAAATAGAGCTCCCATACATTGGTCATGAGAATGCAAAATAGTGCAACTGGTTTGAAGCATTCAATATAATCTACCCAATGACTCTGATTTTTTACCTCTAGATATTGACCCAAGAGAAATGAAAACATATGTCTATGAAAGAATTATACAAGAAAATTTATAAAAGCTTTATTATAATACCCCAAGTATTGAAACAACCCAAAGTTCATTTGTAAGAAAATGGATAAACTTATTCTGGTATATTTATACAAAGAAATTCTCCTTAGGAATATATATTTTTTTAAAAATCTACTAATTCAGGAAGCAACATGAATTGATTTCAGTATGGATTAATCATATAAAAGATGCCAGATACCAAAAAATGCATAATGTACATAATACCATTTTTATAAAGTCCAAGAATCAGCAAATTTTGAAATCCAAAGTGTTAGAAACAAAACAAAAGTTCTTGCTTTTGAGGGAGTGTGGAGTTAGTGAATTGAAGACAGAAATTTTCCATGATGATAAAAATGTTCTTTCTATATCTTCAGTGAATTAGTGGTTACACAGGTGTACCCATGGCTCAAAAGTCATTAAGCTGAAGATATAAGAACAGTACATGCTAATCATCCTTCAATATAAAAGAAAAAACGGCAAACAACCCAATAAAACAAAGGGGCAAAATACTTGGCAATTTGCAAAAGAAGATACATGAATGGTCCAAAAGCACATGAAAGATGCTCTCCTACTTCTGCCAAAATCAGAGCCTGTCATGGTATCTACCAGTTAAGGGACTATGAGGTGACATGGGCATAGCTGCAACCCACAGGTCACAAAACCATATCAACAAGCCATCAATGAAGCAACTTCTTTACTGAGACACACAGAGCTAATGACTGGGCCCCGGAATGTGTTGTCCTGGCCACAGCTGGCCCACAGCCCCCCCTCCCCCGACTTTCCTAAGTGGGGCTACATCCTGGAATATGACTACAGAGAAAAACGAAATCTATGTCTTTGTGCCCTGTTGTCCAGAGCCTAAGGCAGCACCAAAGTGGTCTTTACTTTCATCTTTACTTTCAAACTTGCTTAATTTAAGTATATGTACTTGTTGGAACGTATCTTGAACTCAGAACTCTAGTTCTAAGACAGTATGGGAGTACTGCTGTCATTTTTCAGTGTCTCCAGAGGGGGAAGGCTCACCCGAGGATGTTGCAATGGAGACCTAGTGCCCAACAGAGGTAGTACGTACCATTATTATTTACAGATTGCAGACACTGAGCCTTAGACATGCCATTTAGTTTGTTATCAAGACTGGAAATTGAGCGTTAAATTATAGATTTTTAACCATTAAGCTCTACTTAATAAGTTACAATCAATTTTTCTTAACATCTTGCTTACTTCACCTCAATGTTTTGTAAAATCTTTGGTCCAAGGTCTATGATGCAGAGAACAACGACAGTGAAAGTTTTGTTTGGAATATTTGAGAAAACTTTCTCCTTCTGAGACTTACTGCTTTTTCAGTCCAAATATTTTCAGTTACTCATTTTCAATTAAATAGAACATAATTATATGATTAGACTCAGATGAGCTACAGGGAAATTTACCAATCTAATGGAAACTAAAAAATAATTGGAAAACCTATCTATGATGCCCAAACCATAAGGAATATACACTTTAAATCAGTGACTTTGCTCTTGAAATTATTCTGGGTCTGCAAAGGCAAAGATCCTTGTTGAGAATGGTTGCAGAAATTTACTATACATTCTGAGTCCATATGGCAAATTAATAAAAGACATCATTCTGGGTCCCTCAAAGTTACATTTCACATTTTTTTTCAAATTACTTCAAAATTAATTCTATCTTGGCATGAGATTAGTTCAGCCACCTGAAGGCTATCAGCAGTGTCTTTGAGTGAAGGCTGTACATTGGAAGTTAAGGTCCTCAGTTCTAATTTGCACTTCAAAGCATTAGTCTGTAGGTAGGAGTAGCCAGAGACCCTTCCAGAGTCCGGTGTACCATGTTGGAAGGTGGTTTCATGTTGGACAGGGTAGCTGCTTGAATGGTGCTGGTACTCACTGCCAACTTTTATGGATCTTTATCTTCCTCTGACTCATCTCAGTCTCTTAGGAAATGTGAAGGAAATGAAAGAAACTCTTCTTACACTATGATGTACTGCTCCCTCGTTGTCACCTGTTCTGGGTTCTAGAGGCGAGAGTAAATTCCAAAGGAAGCATTTGGTTTCTTGAGACACATAGAGACTAACAGATCTGAAGAATGAGTTTCCTGCTTGTGTTCTCCTGTGTTTTATATTTTTAATAGAGAAGCTCTCTCTAACATTCATCACAAGTTTTTTTTTTTAAATCAAAAAGTTATTTTTTTTTTCTAGGATGAGATTTGGAATTATCCTCAAGAAGTTACTTAGTTCAGGAACTGTCACATACCTAAACCAGTGCTGGCAAATAATTTTATTGAGAACAAATTAGTGCAAATAAAATATTTACTTGTATTAAAAGTATTAAGTAAGTACATAGAATAAAAAATGAAAAATATTACAATACATCCCATTAAGTGGTCTTGTGAAAGAAGAGTAAAGACAAAAGGACATGAGTAATTGTTTGTTAATTTGAAAAATTAGTGAAGAGGTGTGAATTGCTGTGGATTTTCTGTTTCTTCTACTGAGTTTATTTCTTTCTACAAAGTGTGGTTGCTTTATATTTTTAAATACAGTACAAATAGGAATCAGTGGATAGATAGAGTAAATAGAAATGAGACAGAAACTGATAGAAAAATTTAAGAAGTATAATGATAAAAGGAAGTACCAGGCATAATGTATTGCTGCTAATGTTAAATTGCCAGATGCTGGTGTAGCCAAAATTCTTCACAAAATAACTGATTAGGTAGACTCAGTTTCCTGTCTTCTAGAATACGAATATACTGCATGGCCCCACCAAATGTGACCAGATGCCCGAGTCAAGAAATCACATCATAAACTAAAAGAGAAGTTTAATAAATTAGTAAAATAGATCTTAAATCATGTATATGTGATAAGAACTAGGGCCACATAAGGAATTAGAAATGTGGAAGGTCAGAGAGAAAAAAAGAAAACATGTCTATCATCTATCTATCTATCTATCTATCTATCTATCTATCTATCTATCTATCTATCTATCTATCTATCTATCTATCTATCTATCTATCTATCTATCTATCTATCTATCTATCTATCTATCTATCTATCTATCTATCTATCTATCTATCTATCTATCTATCTATCTATCTATCTATCTATCTATCTATCTATCTATCTATCTATCTATCTATCTATCTATCTATCTATCTATCTATCTATCTATCTATCTATCTATCTATCTATCTATCTATCTATCTATCTATCTATCTATCTATCTATCTATCTATCTATCTATCTATCTATCTATCTATCTATCTATCTATCTATCTATCTATCTATCTATCTATCTATCTATCTATCTATCTATCTATCTATCTATCTATCTATCTATCTATCTATCTATCTATCTATCTATCTATCTATCTATCTATCTATCTATCTATCTATCTATCTATCTATCTATCTATCTATCTATCTATCTATCTATCTATCTATCTATCTATCTATCTATCTATCTATCTATCTATCTATCTATCTATCTATCTATCTATCTATCTATATCTATCTATCATCTTCATCATCATCATCATCTATCTGTCTATCATCTATCTATCTTTATCTATCATCTATCATCATATATCATCTATCACCTATCTGTCATCTATGCATCTATGTATCTATGTATCTATGTATCTATCTATCATCTGTCACTCATCTGTCTATCTTATTGATTTATTGATTTTCGTATAAGCCAAACTTTTCCTTATGTTCTTTTGGCATAGAGTAGGCTATGGTTAATTAAACAGAAACTTGTATAATGTTTAAGTTTGAGTTTCAACTCATTTTATCTCTTATGAAAACTCCAATCATTTAGTAGTGACAACTTGAATTATTCTATGGGGATATATTGTCAAACCCTGTGACAGTGCCATAATCAATTGCTTACATTTGCAGTGATCATGAGAATGTCTGCAGTGATCATAACTTCTTAATCTGAACAAGACCTTTCAAAATAGATGGCTCTTATACAAACCAGGGCTCAAATCAGACTAGGACTGAAAATTTGTCAGACTACTAATGTCATGCAGATATTGGGTTTGATGATGAATAGATGGCTAGTGTCTGTATATTCTAGGGACTTATTAGAGCCAAGATAGAAAAGTCAGCTTAAATCCAGACTGGAAGAAGAATCAGGAGTCACACTAAGTCAGATGATTCTTGGCTTGGAGTAAAAAATGTAAGGAGAAAGATTCAGTCAATAACTGTCTCTTACTGGCTGAGAAATGTTGAGACTGGCTGTGTATGAGTGGATTTTTTTTTGGGGGGGGGGAAGAGGGTTCCTGGTTTATGGATAATGTTTTTGCCTCTTTTCCTTGGACTTTGGAATATAATCCATAAGGATTTCTTAGGCTTTGGGTAAATCACTGAGTGGCTTATTGGGTTCTAATAACATAGTACATCCCAACCTCAAGAGAATTGGTTGGCTGTTTTTAGGAAGATAATTTTTTTGATGGTTTCTTTGCTTTAAAAGATAGGCTTTTGGGAAAAATAGGTACAATAGTAGCATGCTTCAGAATACTGGACAAAATTAGATGCATTTTGAGAGTTTGTAGGCCAAATTTAATGATTTAGTACAAACTTCTGACTTTGGGAGTATTATGAACTTATAAAACCAAAAGATACATCAATAGGAAAGAATAATTGATGCAACGCTTCTTAGCAATTTCAGTTAGAATCCAAGATCATAGCTGTCTGCTAGAGCAGGTAATTGACAAAAATTCTAGCATGCAGTATTCACATGCTTGGAAGAGTGGCAAGTTTTTAAAATGGAAAGCTAGGAAACCAAGCAGGGCAATGTGAATGAGGTAGGGACCCAATTATCAGTGTTCTATAATCAATGGATTGGGGTCATTAGACTGATAGGCAATGTCATGAGATTCCTTCTACTTTCTGCCTGGGCCCAGGTATAAGACTGGGTACATCCTATGGAAGGAAGTTCTGATGAGGCTCAGATTCAGAGGATAAAATGATATAAAGATAAGAATCTGTCAGGAATTTCCAGTTCTCTTCAATTTTTAAAGTTCTCTATGAATGTAAATGTAATTTTTATAATCTCTTTGAAAATCTACTCAATTAATTAAGGAAATTAAAAATAATTTTACAGTTATGTAATTGATTGCTCTCCCAGAGATAAAATTTTTACTCAATAGCTGGGAGTGTGGAGAACAGTGTTCTCTTGAGAGAATTAAACCTGCAATTTAGTGGAAGCCAGAACTAGCCCTGAGGTGTAGGGATTTTTAGGGTTTTAGGAGTGGAGTTTGAAAATCACTGAACTTGTGAGGTTCTGTCACATCTTTAAAAAATGGTTCCATTGCACTACGACATGTTTTATAACATATCACGGAAACATACATCTTGATGATTTTTCTTAAAGGAAACGCCTCCATGTAATACATGCCTGAAGTAAGAAGCACTGCTAGCCTTTTGAAAGGCGTCCTTTGTGTCTCTTCCAGGGAGTAACCCCGTAAGGAGGGTGGCTGCCACCCTGACTTCTAACCCCATATGCTTACCCCGGTACAGAATTCTATAATGAGAACTTACTGGAGTCTGTCTTCTTTCTCACCATTCTACCTGTGAGTACATTACCATGACTAGCTGCAGGTTGTTCATTCTCATTACTATGTAATGTTTCATTGTGTGCCTATGCCATGATTTATTTATCTATTCCACTGTAGATGGGCATTTAGATAGCTTCCAGTTTGGAGCTATTCTGAATAGTATGTCTATGAATATTTTAGAATATGTCTTCTGGTAAGTATAGGTAGGCATTTCTGATGGGCATAAATCTAAGATTGGAATTTCTGGATCATAACTCTAGATACTCTGCTTTTATTAGTCTGATTGTCCCTCTGGTTTCCATATTTACTCTTATATCTTTTCAAAATGGCATAGTAAAGTTTATAGCTAGAATCTCTCCTTTATTTTTTTTTTCAACTAAGCACAGCAGTAATCGATTAAACAATGAAAATTTAAAATAAAAATGTAAATTTGTGCTCTAAAATAAGATAGATATGTCCATAGACTACAAATAGAAGGGGAAAAAAAAACAAGAATAAAGCAAGATAGAGCTCTGGATCTGGAGCTGGGAAGAGTTTGTCTCCTAGTGGAATGGAAACAATGTATAAGTATATCTCCAGCCAGGTAAAGGACAGGAGCCGGCACATAGCACAAAACCAGGTTCTCAAACAAGTCTGAAAGAAAGTTGTCATTGATAACTGCCTAGGTTGTGGCTTAAATGAAGCTGAATGCCTGTGGGAATAAGATGAGAAAGCTTGTGGTCAGCTCTCTGTCTGTGACAGGGACTATCCTTGTGCTCTCTGTGGTTCCAGAGTCCAAGTTGCCCACATGCTGATATTGGCCCCCCTTCCACCTGGAAGAGCAGGGCAGGGATGCTGGGTAAAGGAAACCCCAAAACTCCTAGATAAGAATGGGTGTGCAGAGAGGGAATACAAACTACAACAGCAACAATAATAATTACACAGTCCCTTCTTGAGATGAGCCTACAAACCATCAGTCCAAAATACATCAGTCAAGGAAGACTGCTCCCGAATGAACTAATGGGAAAATAACTTATGCACATAAAATGAAAAGTAAAAGAACTATCAAAACATGGCTTTGAAATATTCAGTGGATAAATTCAGATGTATAATAGAAGAAACAATATTTTTAAAAAGGAAGAACTGAAAGCAAAAAAAAAAAAAAAAAAAAAAGATGTATTTGACAAATAACTAATTCAAAATACTGGAAGTGAAAAATATAGACTTTAATTTTACACAAATAAAGAGAGAATTTCAAGAATCACAGACACACGAAAAAAGACTGTGAAGTAACTTGAACTTAATATAGAGAGATATTGAGATAAAAAAATGTAAAGGAGAAGCTATGGAATGGGGAAGATATAATAGTAATGGACTACAAAAGACACATATTAGATTAAGGAAAAAAAGCAAATAAAAAA
>KE796493.1:0-18527 GCA_000465285.1 Eidolon helvum
CCCCATCCCGCCCCCTCACGTGCCCCGCTCCCCCGAGAGCCTTTAAGCTGGCACAGGGCATTTTAGCTGCCAGCCGGGTGGAGCCCGCAGGCTAAATGCCAGGCATTCTCTGACACTCTCAGATGGTGAGGTCTCAACAGGAGAACCGTGTTCCGGAAGATACATGAGACCCCATCCTTTTGCCATGCTCTAAATATGTGACCCAGTGTTAGGGGTGGTCTTGAGTGAGGGAAAGGGAACCCATAGGTGCGCACCACGGTTATTGGCACTAAACTGGGGTGGGGGTCGGGTGGAGGTCAGCTAACGGGGAATGGAAGCGAACAGGTCACCGTGCGCCTAGGTAGGGGTCCAACTAGGTAGGGGTCCAATGTGCACCGAGGAACTTAGACGCCGGACCACGAGGGCGAGGACCATCAGTAATTTAACATCAGGCACCAAAGTTCTTCTTGTATTGGGAAATAAAAACCCCAATAAGCCATTTGAGAGTGGAAGGTGAAATCCTGGGACCGAGGAGGAAAGACATGAGTGAGCAGGAATTAAGGAGAGAGAGAAAAAAAGGGCATGGGAGAAACAGAAAAGAAACACAGGGTAAAAGACATGGCGGGAGGCTGAAGAGAAAGGGGTCAGGGAGAAATTCCAGGAAAGATGGTGGCTTCATTTTAAGAGACTAGGGATCTTATCTAATATTCTATTTTAAGTTGTTTGCATTGCTGCAGTGTGAACTCTTTCTGATGCCCGGAGCTACCAGTGAAGTCCGATACACTCAAAAATACCTTGTAGTCTGTGTGTGTGTGTGTGTGGGGGGGGGGGGGGGTGTGTGTGTGTGTGTAATGCAAAGAAAAAGGACTCAGTTCCAACTGACTTATGGCTTTGGTTTGGGGTGACAGTGTGGCAAGGAGGGAGCAGCAGCAGACAGTGAGATGAGAGGTTTGGAGACTAGCGGGCATTCTGAGCAGACCCAGGGACCGGTGTGGGGGAGGCTCAGCTGGCTAACTGCATCTGAGTCTCACAGAGCACAATGACCGCTGCAGCCATCTGCATTTAGGTTACAAAGATAACCTGGAAAGTTTGGAAAGCAATGCTCCCCTCCCAGACCCGAGGTCTCCATCTTGAATCGACAAGGTCTTGGTGAGGATTGTGGCTCTGCAATTCTCTTTGTAGACATTTTCTCGGGTCTTGCAAAAGCCAGGGTCCAGTCTCCTCCTTCCCCATGTACCTGCTCACTGTGGTCACATTAATCTTTCTTGGCTGCCCAGTAAGTCGAGCCTCCAGAGATCAGCTTCCAAGCAAGGCCTTCTACTGTCTGATCCTCTCTGCCTTTTTGACCTTCCTCCTCTCTGCCACTCCATGAGACAGCAGGTCCCCTCCCAACCCCCGTAGGCCTCCACTTTTGCAAGCTGTTCCCCTTCTAAAGTACCCTCTTTCCATGCCCCTCTCATCTGAGTCCTTTTTACCACGTGAGGCCCAGGTCATGTGTCCTTCCCTGTAAAGTCTCGCTCTAGCCACACTGATTCCACATCAGTCACTGAGCTCTGACTATTTGTAAGTAACAAGGATAGATTGTGGAGGCACAAAGCAAACTTCATCCTCTGGTTCCACCTGGCATCTCTCTAGGCGTCACCTCTCTACCCTCTCCAGCGCAAACAGCTGATGTTGCAAAACACGCCTGCATCCCTGAAGCCACCTCTTTCCATGGGCTCCTGCAGAGCCTTCTGGACCAGTCATACTGGGGTCCTGGTCAGACCTGTGTCACTGCTGCCCTCCCTAGAGCAGTACACAGATATGGGAGAGACCCCAGCAGCAGACCTGTGGGGTAATTGGAGAGATTGTTGATTCCTATACGTGGAGCTAACCCAGAGAAGCTGGATGCCTATGTGTGGTTTCCGCTGTGCCTGGAGACCTCCTGGCCTGGCTGACTCATTCATGCCTCAGACCGCTTAACCATGATGCAGTCTTTCCTTCCCCATTGAGAAGAAAAGCTGGAACTCAGATTCCCAGGAATGGGGACACAGGGTTATAAAAGGTGATTATGGGGGACTACCTGAGAGGTGTTTTGACAAATGAAAAAGGTTGAGGATGAAGATTCTGAGGATACTGAATGCATGAAAGAAGGAAAGACAGCGAGGAACTACCAAGAAAAGAGAAAATGGTGTTTTTTGTTTAAAAAACACAGGTTGAGGAGTCCAGAAACCAACTTGGCCAACTCTCCAAGATCTACTGGCTTCTCCTTGGACAGGTGCACTCTGGGAGGTCACATGGCAAAGAGGATGGACATTTCATGTATTCTCTTTACCGTGCCCACATCACTGAAGGGAAAGACTTCCACAAGCGAGTCACTCTGCAGGGTAAGCAGCACAAGAAGGCGAGTACCCTGTTCTGTGGAAATGGACAAAACAGGACGTTATGCCTGCCTCGACACTGCAGCCTTTACCCCATGCCCCGAATTCGGGGTAAACGTGTGACACAGGGCCTGGTCATTTTGCCAAGCACAGAGTTTGGTGAGGTCCTGGTCTATGGACCCCACCCCTCCACAGTTTTGTCTTCCATCCCTGGAGGAGCCAAGCCATAAACCACAGGGGTTATAACTTGGAACCTCAGAAAGCCTTCCAGGGAGACTCCCACACACCAGCCAGGGCCCAAGGCCACATGCTGAAGGAAAATGTCTACACCAAAAACCTGGGGTTCGTGGACCAGATTTACCACCAAAAAACTCCATGGCTCTGAGCTGCTCACTGCTCTTCTCTAGGCCTCAGTTTCCTCATGAATAGTTGAATTAGATTTAGCAGTTTTCAAGTTTCTCATGGCTACGGAGCTCTTCATGCAAATAGAATCTGACTCAGAAACTTGGTGGTTAAGACAACCATAAGTCAAGCTGAGCTGCTCTGGAGGAAGGAAGGAAAGAAGGAAGGGGCATGACAGGCCCAGAACCAGCTGATCGGTCCCCTGTACCATTCAGTGTAGATTAAAAACCCGCTGCCTAAATCATCCATGAGGCCCCTAGACGTCTCTGGAATTCAATGATTCTGCTAAGTGCTGCTGTACATATGTGTGTGTGCACGTGTGTAGTAAGGAAAGGGATCAAAGAGAGAGCAGCCCCTGCTCTCAATGGGTTACAATGAAATGGAGGACACAAAGGACACACACACACACGCAAGCTCATCTACACAAACACACACAAAGGCATACACATAATTAAAGAATACGCTTGACTCAAGTGTGTATTAGCTGGCAGCCAGGTTTAATATGATTCTGGTTCTTGTTTAAGCTCACGGCTCCCTCACATGCATGACCTTGTCTCCTCTCTCTAACAGTCCTATGAGTTTGGTAAAAGGGTGGTTACCACTTCCGGATGATATATGAGGAAGCCAAGAGATTTGGCCAAAGCTACATGGCAACTAGGTGGTAAAGCTGGACCTAGACCCAGGTTGTTTTGGTCCTGAGTATTTATTCTCCCAAATCAAGGGACAGCTAATATGAATTCTTGGGAATTCTGAGATTCCAAGTAGGCATTCCTGAACACACAAAAAAAAATCAAGAGGGGGCAAAAGAAGCTGACAGGACATCACTGGGAGAGATCTGGCTGACACGTGGTCTGTCATTGGCAGAGGCTGGTGCCACTTAATGTGACTGTGAACACATGTTTTCTCCCCTGGGTTCCAGAACCACATCAGCTCTGACCACCAGCCCAGGACCCCACCAAGACTGAGTTGATACTCACTTGCTGGTGAGATGGAGCTTAGGAGAGAGCCCATTCTCTCCAAAAATGGTGATGAAGACATTGGCGTCTGTCCCTGCACCACGAACATCCCCCGTGGCTGTGACTACCTCATACACTAGAGGAGGGAAGAAGACAGATGGCAAGCTCAGAAGAAAACCTAGAATCTTATGTGGGCTTGGAGAAGCCACAGCTCCCAGCCACAAAGGACTCTGTGAAGCCCTGCTACAACCTTCACCAAGTCCTGCTGTGAGACCAAAATCCACCACTTAATGCTGCTCACTCATTTTACAGGCATGGAACCCACAGGCAGGAGGACAAGCCCAGGTCACATATTATACAGTGTCAAGACCAGAGCCCAGCCCCAGGCCTCTGTGGTCTTCCCAGCACAGTATATGGGTACCCTCCTAGACGTGACCTTTTTCAGAGCCTGCACCTGGCTCTCACCTTCCTCTCTGCTCTCTGCACAATGCAGATGCCTTGCCAGCCCTCACCTCCCATGACCTCCTGGGGATTGCATTGCAATCTCAGGGTAAGCCATCCCAGGGCTGGGTGATACAGAGCTTTTCCAGGAGTCCTCCTCTGCCGGGGACACCAATTACCCTCATTGTCCCCTTGAAGTTTGTTCTGTTTGCTGTTGACATCTTTCCTTTCAATGCTTCTGGTTCTAATGTCGGTCATCCAGACACTATGAGGGGGAGAGAGGAAGCGGTACATCTGCGAGACTCTCTGTCTCTTGGGAATACCAAAGCTTTAGTACTTCCCAGTCCACACCACAGGGGTGCCTGATCTGCAAACAACTCCTGGAGCCCTGTCCCCAGGACAACTCTGGGACCTGAGTGTTGCCTGCATGGCTTGCATATACACTGGGGCATTTCCAAACCAAGTGTCCACAGGAGAATGACCAGCATCGTGGAAATTCTAAAACCTCGTCACAGGAGAGAAGACATAGAGGCCTGGAGATGCTTGGTTTGGCGAAAAGGAGAGTCGTGTAAAAGAGAGGGATGAACTACAGTTGATTTAAATGTACACAGCTACTTCTTAAATAGGACACTAACCATTAACAAATTGATTAATTGGACTTAACTCAAATTAATACCATCATGAGAATGAAAAAGCAAGCCACACATTAGAAGATACTTAGAATGCATATCCAACAAAGGACTCATACTCAGAAGATATAAAGAATTCACACAAATCTATAAAAAAGTACTACACAACTTTTTAATGGGCAACAATTTGTTTAAAAAGTAAACATATACTCACCATAAGACCCAGAAAATTCCACTTTGAGGTATTTACCCAAGAGAAACTTGCAAGCAAATAATCATAGCAGCTTTATTCATAATAGCCTTAAACTGAAAACAACCTAAATGTCCACTAATAGGTAAATGGAAAAACAAATTGTAGTATATTCAAACAATGGAAAACTACTGACACATGTAATATAAATGAATGTCAAACATATTACACTGACCAAAAGAAGCCAGACACAAAATTACTACTACACACAATAATACCATTCCTATGACACTTTAGAAAAGACTATTTTCTATTTTACCATCTATTTTACCAGAAAGCAAAACATAGTTTCCTGGTGTTAGGAGTTGGGGAATTGACTGAGAAGTGGCACAGGAAAATTTTGGGTGATAATTTAAGTGTTCTATATACAGATTGAGTTAATGGTTGTACAGATGTATACGTGTGTCAATCCTCATCAAATAGCACATTTTAAATAGATGCATTGCCTTGTAAAGTAAATTATATTTTAATAAAGTTGAAAAATGGACAAAAGACTTAAACAGGCATGTCATAAAAGATATCCAAATGGTCAATGAACATATAAAAAAGTGCTCAGCATCATTATTCATCAAGGAAATGCAAATTACAAGTACAATGAGATACCACCATGTACTTACCAGAATAGCTAAAATTAAAACAACTGACAATACTAAGCACTGGAAAGAATGTGGAGCCATGGGCACTCTCATACACTGCTGGCGAAAGTGGAAACTGTTATAAGCCCTGATAGCTAAACATAATGTCCACCTTCTGACCCCGCACTTCTACGTCTAACTGTAAATCCAAGAGAAATGAGTGTATATGTCCATCAAAAGGTGTGGACAACATCTGTATCATCTTTACTCATAATAGCTAAAAACCAGAAATAGCCCAAGAGTTCATCATAGAACGGTTAAATAAATGGTGATATGTTTATAAAATACAATAGTACACAATAACATAAAAAGAATGAACTATATAACATGCCACAACATGGATAAATCTCTCATATATAATGTTGAGCGAAAGAGAAGCTATACACAGAAAAGTGTACACAGTATGATTTAATTTATATGATGTTCAAGAACAGAAAAAAAAAAAAAAACATCCTTGGTAATAGAATCAGGAGAGCTATTACCTCTTGGAAGGGGAGTGAAGGAGCTTTCTGGAGGTTGGAAGTGTCGTGTCCTGTTCTGGATGGTGGTTACACAAGCATGCACACATGTAAAAATTCATCACACTGTACTTTGTAGGTTTTGTGCTGTTCGAATTTAAAATTTTTAATTAAAAAAAAAAAAACTCAGATATCTGAAGAACTATCTTGTGGGAAACAAATATCTTGTGGAAGACACAAAATTCTGTTTGCCTCCAGAGGGAAGGACCCCAACTTGTAAAGTTCTCTTAGCAAAAAGAATTGTAAGCAGCAACATAGGCTGCTCCTAGCACAGAGCCTGGCAAGTGAGAGAAGCTCAATAAGTAATTACCTGGATGAACAAATGAGCAAATAAATGAATGGATGAAACAATCAATGAAATGAGTATGAACCATGGGACGAAATGGACCATTATTTGAATCCCAATTCTACCATTATCGTCTATGTGATTTCAACCAAATTTCTTAATGAGCTTCAATTTCTTCATTTCTGAAGAAGGAATAATTTCTTCCTTGAAGGATAATGGTAAGGATTAAAGGAAATAAAACAAAGTTTTCAATGTTCATACTCACTGACCTAGCACTTCTACTTCTGGGAATTTATCTTACAGACACTTCTCCACAGTTGGATGAAAGATATGCTTCCATAAGTAGTACACTTATCATCATCATCATCATACCATCATCATCACCATCACCACCATCATCATCATCTCCATCATCGTCTCTATTGCTGTCTTCATTGACATAATAGCCTTCTCATTGTCACTGCATTATCTCCATTAATGATATCCCCAAGGAAACTGCATTCAGGGATTGTACTCCAGCAAATGCTGGGCAACCCCTATCTGGGATACAAAAAAGGAGAAAGTACCAGGGCTGCAAGCTTGCACAGGATGGCCTCTGGGGTCTCTTTTGATCTCAGATTCTCACGTGGGTCATTCTCTTCCCCTCATGAGCTCTGTCTCAGTCAGGAGATAGACCAGTGTGCCAGGCTCAGCCCTCCCTCAGAGCACCGAGGGAACTGCTCTGCTCCCTGTGGCTGCTGGTGAACTCCACTATAGCCAGGAGGTGACCTGAGGAACAGAGGAGGCAATCTAGGCCTCTTCTTCTTCCTCCCCATCACATTCACCAAGATTCTCCACGTAATTCAAGAACCCAGAGCTCAAGGGAGTAGATAGGAGTAACAATGATAGTGCAGGTAAAGCTGAGCATGTGATTGTTGTTAGCATCATCCAAGTTTATCATCAGTGTCCTGCAGCTGACTAGAGCACTCTTGGGTCCCTGTCTCTTCAAAATATATGAATGGTACCCACTTCAGCTTGCTCTTCTCCGGCTACTTTTACCACAGTCAGAATTGGGCAGTATAAGAGTAAGGATCAGCCAGACCAGCTAGATTCAAATCTTAACTCTGCTACCTAATAGTTTTGTGATCTTAGGCACCTTACTTAACTTCACCATGCCTCAGTTTCCTCACCTGAAAAAGAAAATAATAAGAACGCAACCCATCTTCGCTGAGCCTGGGTCTCTGCTGGGAGTTGTGTGAAGAGGAAAGGCAGATAAAGGAGGGCCCCGCACTCCAGCCCAATATGTCAGACTCGCACAAAACAACCGAACAATTCAGAATCAGATATAATCAATTGTAAAATGCACTGGAGTTAAGAAGGGCTTCATGGAAGAGAGAGACCTAACTTGGGCTTTCAAAGTTAGATTACGAAGGAGAAATGAGACGATGAACAAGCAAGCCCATGGGCAGGCACAGAGCAGACATTCAATAAATATTTGGTAAGTGAACAAACAGGTGAATGAATGAATGAATGAATGAATGAATATGGTGCTTACAGGAACAGTGAGCCACTTTGGAGTAAGTGCTGAGAATTTAAATGCCTTCAGGGACCAGACAGGCAGCATCAATGGACAAAACATACCAAGTATAAGATGAAAGAGGGAGGTGGAGACTGTGACAAACTGGAAGTCCACAGTCTATAAGCATTCACAACCAAAAATATTTGTAAATATTTTAAAGGCAGAACAAAACCAAATAAAACAAAAGATGTCTGCAGGCCAAAACTGGCTCCTGGGTTCCCAGCTCACCCTCTCTGGTTTACCTGGCAAGAAGGTAGACCATTTCAAAGCAGCTCCCATAGATCTCAGAGGAAGATGAGACCGAAAAGACAAGGCCCTGGGGTCCAGAGCAACAACTGCCTCTCCACATGGGCCACTATCTCCCTTTGCAAAGCCCCAGGCCCCCATCTCCACTGGCCCTGGTGGGCAGTAGTCCCCAGATCCCGCTGGACATGCCACGAGGGGTCAGGCCTCTTCCCTTCACAGCCCGGTCATGTCAGGCTCTGCCTGAAGCACGCCACACCGTGGAGACCAGACTGGAACATGGCTCTTGGGATGTGTCGGGACCCGGGGAATGTGGGCACGGCAGTTCTAGTCTATTCTGTGCCACTAAGACTGTGACTAAGAGCAGGTCGCCTCTGCATGGTGGGGGCCGTGGTGTAATTCCTGCCCTGTTCACTACAAGGGGGTAAGGGGGTGTAGTACAGACACAGTAAGAGAATCAGTGGGAAAGCAGTTGGGTTGGAACCTAAATTGCTCCCTAAAGCTGGGACAAGGTCCTAGGCACACGCCACCCCACCCTTGCCCCGCAGGCCAGGCCCGGCGCACCTTTGGCCTTGTAGTACTCGTGCTCCAGCCCCTCGTCATCCTCCGAGGCGTAGTTCAGCAGCTCCTCCTCATACAGGGCTAGGAAGTCAATGTCTTTCTTTCTCCTCTTTTTCTTCTGGGGCATCATTTTGCCTGCTGTCTCTTTCTGGCACTAGCTAGCTCACTGCGCTCACCTCCCTGCACCTCCTTGGACCTGCAGCCCTCACTCCGTATGCCCCGGTGCCATCTCCGTGGGCCAGAAGCCACGCTCAGGTCCCCTGTGCCTGCAGCACGGCTCCTGCTTCCCTCTCTTGGCCTCTGAGCCAAACTTCAGTGCCTTATCTCTGCCCTTCCTGTTCCTGGCCCCTCTCTCTGCCACTCTCTCACCAGCCTCCACCTCCTGCACCTGCCCCGGGGTTTCTCCTTGGGCCTCATCACTTATTCATGGGGACTGAGAGCAGGCTGTCCTCCTTCTCCCCCCCTCCTCGCTCCTCAACAGCTCCTTTTCCTCCCTTCATGAAGAATCAGGTGACATTGAGCCCTCAGCATCAGTTTCCTGCCTGGCTTCCCAGCAAGGGGAGCTCCTGGATCCCCTCCAGGCCACTCCAGGGACTAGGGGCAGCCTCCCCCCCATGGAGACCTCCCTAGCCCCACAGGCCTCGAGGGCCATGAGCGATGGCCCCAGGGCCTGGTATCAGCCAGGCTGCCAGGACTCAGAGGCCTCCTTCCTCTCCATTATTCATGACCTCAGATCATCTTACGGAGCAGGCAAGGCTCTTACTGGATCTTGCTCTCTTTCTGCTTCCATCTCAAGACTGCTGCCTTCTGGAAGTGGCCATTCAGCCAGGGGAGTCCTGCTGCCCTTCAGAGATGCTGCTCTGAGGAGCACTCAGACCACCCACAAAGCATTTATTGAGTTGTGAGCTACAGCATTGCCACACCAGAGCCAAGGACACCAGGGAAGCCTGTCACGTCCTGGATGACCCCACAATGCCCAGACAGGCCGGGCAAGGTTAACCAGCATCTGTTTTAACAAGAACTTGCTATTTGTCCTTATTCTCCTCTGCACTCTCACATGACAGAGTAAAAACCCTCGGAGCCCACCATGGACACCAATCCCATGTGGCCTTGAACTTCACCCGCAGCCTCAGTCAGGGCAAGAGAACCAGAGCCCAGGGGCCCCCTCTGCCCTCGGTCAGCAAGGAAGGTGTCCCTTAGAGCCACTGGATTCCTCACCCTTGCTCACTTTACTTTATTAAGATTCTGTTAAGATTTCTTACAACCTGAATTATAAGATTTCTTTGTAAATCCTGAAATGCTAGAAATTTTCAAGCCCCTTGGAACTCTCACTCCTCTATCCTGGCAGTGTGAGGTCACTGGACAGAATGGGGCCTCACTCCCACCATTTGTCCATGTGGCCTGGACAAGGCCCGTCTTCCCATCCATAAAGGGAGATACTAATGATTCATTAAAGCATGTTGAGCACTTGGAGAAAGTGCTCAGCAAGTCGAAGGCTCTGGAGCACAGTAGAGACTTAATAAAAGCCTATGACTCCTAATTGAGATCCCTCTCTTATTTTGCATGGTGGAGGATGGGAGGGTGGGGACTGATGCTTTGTTATCATCTTAAATTGTTCCAGCAGCCTTCCTTCAGGTCCTGTATGCAAGGCCCAGCCCCCGGTGTCTCTGTGGGGCCCAGCTCTCATAGCACTTCAGAGGCCACGAGTAAACAGCCGGAACATCTGTGTCCTCCCAATTTCCTGGGAGGACTGTCTTGTAAGGGCCTGTTCACCTGTCAGCCTCCATCTGCCTCTCCCAGCCATGAGCTCTATGGGGCCAGGAATCATGCCCCTGGGTTCACTGTGAGGCTCCCAGCACCTATAAGAGCTGGCACACAGTGGGCCTACAAACTCATTTGCCCAGTGAATGAATGAATGAATGAACGAACGAATGAACTGTAAGCAGATCTATAAAGCGGTCATGAAAACAAGGCTCACTTTTTCCACAAGAAAAACAGTTTGAGCTGAAAAGAAATCACCCTTTAAAGGATATATTGGTGAAGTGAGTGTTCCAGGGCCAATACCATTCTAAGCACACAGGCCTGGAGAAGAGGTCGTTTCAAGGGTCCAAGAACTCTGTCTTCACACATATGAGTGACTAGTTCTGCAGAGCGAGCACTAGACGGCCTGCGTGACTGAAAGGGCAGTCTTACGCCCATAGGTGGTGGTTACAGAAAGGCAGGAAGAAGGATGAGTGCTGCTTAGGGTTGACAGTGTCTGTGAGGTGACAGATGTGAGGGCTAGAAGGCATCACCCGTCAGCTGACAGTAGGGGGCACTCCAGTGGTCCTCGTGGATTTGGACCTGGCGGCCCTCCAGCCCACAGCTGAGAATTTCTAAGGTGCTGCACAGCAGCTGCAGTGGGCGGTGGAGCAACTGTGACAGGACGTCCAGCCAGGGGTCACCACGATGGGCCAGGGGCCAGAGAAGAGCACCAGCCAGCTCCAGGCTCTGCTGCAAAACCGAGATCAGAGAAAGGGGCTCTGTCCCCACACCAGTGGAGACCCAGAGGAGGGCAGGGGAGGCTCTCCCAGCCGTTGCTGGAGCCCCTCGCCTGAGGCAGAACTCAGAAAGGAAGAGGAAACTGGCCTGCAACAACCACCAGACTTTTCACAAGCTCCTCCCTTGTCGCCTCCACGTCTCACCACCTCTCTGCCTGGAGTTGAGCCCACTCACTGTGCCCTTAGCTCTGAGCGCCAACACCCAGGACCCCTAGCCACCACTTCCCGTCTCTATTCTGGGTCTCCTCTCCTCATAGATGGTCTCTGTCAAGGTCAATGTTTCCTAAAATGGATTCCAGGACCACGCGGAATAAACTCTGCCGGTTTCTGCTATCCTCACTGTCTCCCGTGCATCCACCTGCCGGAGACTTGGAATTCACAGTTTCCACAACCCCCTTCTCCTGGGGGGTGGGAGGGGGTGTTACATGGACTAAAATTTGGAAGCTCTCCTGGCCTACCCGCCCCCTCCCCCCAGCTGACCTTGATCAGCTCACCTGGACTATGGGGAGAGAATTAGCAAGCGTCCAGCCCAGGGCCGCACAGCCCTGGTTGCACAGTGGAGTCACCCGGAAAGTGTGTAAATGGTGATGCCCGGGAGATTCACGATGGGGCGGCGCCGCTGAACTCACCCGCCCACGAGCAAAATCAAATATACGCGTAAAGAGGAAGCAGTCACTCCTGCGGGACAACCGCGTTCTGAATGAACAGCTTCTGACAACAGGCAAGTGAAAGAGGCCACATATGGATGCCTGGGAAGCTGGGGAAGCCGAGGGAGCCCCCCCAGGAGCAGTGAGCACCCTCCCAGCGAGAAGAATCTGCGAGTGCCATTGTTTCCGTTCGTTCCCCTCCACTTCCATAGGGCCGGCGGAGCTCTGTTTGGACTTTGGCATACCTGCAAGATCACCGAAGTGTGTTCACAGCTACGCTGCCTGGAGCTTTTTGCCTCCCAACGAAGGGAGCAGCAGGAACCAGCAGCCACCTGGCCTCCCTTCGGAGAGCAGCTCGCACCCCAAGGCCCGTGCCCCAGGTGTGGTGAGCGCATGCTCCCAAAGCAGCTTCCCGAAACTACCACAATGGAGCCAACAGGGAGGTGTCTTCTACACAGGACCACTTTCTATACAACAAATCAGAGAGAGCGCGTATAGAGAAGACTGGAGAGCCGCGGGAACTCTCTGGAGACTGCAGGAATGCTCCAAGGTTGGAGGGGACCTCTCCCTTCACCTCCAATAGGGAGGGTAGGGGCTCTATCCAGGTGCTCTGGCGTGCCGGCAAGGTCGCTGCAATGCATTCCCAGACACATCACTGGAGCCCATTTCTGCCGGAACAAAAGGAGCAAGCAGGATCAACAAGGCATTAATTACTACTACACGCGCCTGGCCGCCCCATTCAGAGCTGCTCCAGCTTGGTAGGCCAGCACCCCAGATACCTTGGGCACTTGCTCAGGATCCTACCCGCCTGCCGAATCCAGCACACACAGTCTACACAGAGCCTGCTTCTACATAAGGCCGCTTTTCCAAGAATGAAAGAAACAGTTATTTTGTCTTTCATTCGTTAAATGAAAAGTAAAACAAAATGAAAAGACAGAAGACTGTCTCTCAAACAAAAGAACAAGGAATATCCCCTGGAAATAATCCTAAGGAAATCAAAATAAGTAATTTGCCTAATAAAGAATTCAAAAATTTGAGAGTGGAATGGAGGAACTTATGGAGAACGTCAACAGAGAAAGTATAAGAAAGAACTAAGCATACCTGAAGAATACAATACCTGAAAAAAAAAAAATTAGAAGGAATCAACTGTAGATTAGCTAACAGAACAAATCAGTGACCTGGAAGACAGACTGGTGGAAATCAGTTAATTAGAAGAACAGAAAGAAAAAAGAATTTTAAAAAATGAGGATAGTTTAAGGGACCTATGGGATCACATCAAGTGCTCAGACATTTGCATTATGGGTATCCCAGAAGGAGAAAAAAGAGAGAAAGAAACAGAAACTTTATTTAAAGAAATAATGGCTGGAAAAACTGGAAAGCTGAAACATTTCCTAAGCTGGGAAATGAAACACATCCAAGTCCAGGAAGCAAAGAAAGTTCCAAACAAGATGAACCCAGAGATCCACGCCAAGACATATTGTAATTAAAAAGATTTTTTAAAACATCCTGAAGGAAGCAATAGAAAAATGAGTTACAAACAAAAGAAACCCCATAAGGCTATCAGCTGGTTTCTAATCAGCAACTTTACAGGCCAGAAAGGAAAGGCAGGGTATCTTTAAAGTGCTGAAAGAAAGGCATCTACAACCTATAACTTACCCAGCAAGGTTATTCAGAATTGAAGACGAGATAAAAAGTTTCCCAGACAAGCAAAAAATTAAGAGGTCATCACCGTTAACCCAGCTTTACAAGAAATGTCAAAGGGTCTTCTTTAAGTAGAAAAGGAGAGGCCATAACCAAAAATAAGAAAATATGAGAAAGGGAAAAACCTCACAGGTAAAGGCAAATATTCAAGAAATACAGCAAATCAGACATTTAAAAGCAAGATTAAAAGAAAAAAGTATCAAACTTAACTTAACTACAACAAGTAGTTAGAAAGATACACAACACAAAAAGATCTCAAATATGAATTTGATAACATAAAACATGAAGGGGTGAGTAAAAATGTAGTCTTCATAGAATATATTAGAACTTAAATGCCTATCAGCTTAAAATAAACTGCTATAGATAAAGAATTATGCATATAAATCTCATGGTAACCATAAACCAAAAACCTACAAAAGATATAGAGAGAATAAAGAGAAAGGAAACTAAACCAAATAGTAAAGAAAAACAGCAAACCACAAAAGAGATCAAAAGAAGAAGAAAGGAACAGGACATCTATAAAAACAACCTAAAAATAGTTAACAAAATATCAACAAGTACATATTTATCAATAATTACTTTAAATGTAAATGGATTAAATGCTCCAACAAAAGGGCATAGGGTAGCTGAATGGATTAAAAAACATGACCCATCTATATGCTGTCACTTCAAATCGAATGACACATACAGACTGAAAGTAAAGGGGTGGACACAGATATTTCATGCAAATTGAAACAAAAAGAAAGCTGGAGTAGTAATACTCACATGAAATAAACTTTAAAACAAAATATGTAAAAAAAGACAAAGAAAGACATTACATAATTATAAAGGGTCAATCCAAGAAGAGGATATAATCATCATAAACACCTGCACACCAAACATAGGATCACCTACACATATAAAGCAATTATTAATGGACCTAAAGGGAGAAAACCATAGTAATACAATAATAGTACTGTATAATAGGGTGTGGAATAATAAGGTATGGAGAAAAAGTATCCCTTCTACACTGTTGGTGGGATTGTAAACTGGTTTAGCCACTATGGAAAACAGTATGTAGATACCTCATAAAATTAAAAATAGAGCTGCATATGATCCAGCAATTCCACTTAGGATATTTATCCAAAGGAAACAAAAACACTCATTCAAAAAGACATGTGTACCCCTCTGTTCACTGCAACATTACTAATAAAGGTTAAGACATGGAAGCAACCTAGATGTTCATCAATAGATGAATGCCTAAAGAAGATGTGATATATATAATATTCATATATATGAATTATTATATTAATTACATATCTAATACTCAATAATATTCATATGTATATGAATATTATTCAGCAATAAAAAAGAGTGAAGTCTTGCCATTTGCAACAACTTGGATGGACTTAAGAGGGTATTATGCTACGTGAACTATGTCAGACAGAGAAAGATAAATACCTAACGATCTCACTCATATGTGGAATCTAAAATAACAAAATAAATGAATAAGCAAAACAAAACAGAAACAGACCCATAGATATAGAGTCAAATTGGTGGTTGTCAAAGGGGAGGAGGTGGGAGATGGAAATAAAAAGATTTTTTTCCACTTCAATACATATAAAAATCATATAAAAAAGAATATTAAAAAGCTAGGTTAAAAAGAAAAGGTCACATAATTCAAAAAATAAAAGAAATAAATGTTAAGACTATTAAGATATTCCTCCCAAGAAATGCTGATGCCTGGGTCTCAACCCCAGAGATCCTTATTTACTTGGTCTGGTGTAGAGCCTGGGTACAGGGAGTTTTCAAAGTTCCCAGGTGATGGAGTCGCAGTGGGTACTCACATCCTTCCCCAACACCTGGGGCAGCTTTGTTCTTTGGAACCACCCAGGTCCCCACCAGGTGACAGAGTCTCTGACCTTAAACACCCTTGTCACTCAGGAAAGATCAGCTTCACCTGTTCTGCTGAGGGACAGCTCAGTCAGAATGAGGAGAGAGTGAAGTTTAATTGTGGGTGTTGAGCGCCCCCTGCTGGCACTATGTGGTTTGACTTCTGTTGTTAATTACACATTTAGGTTCATTAGGAGACCTTAAAGATTATTAGGAAATACTACAGAAATATTTTGCATGAGGATCTGTTCAAAGAAAAAAAATAATAAAGTGTGCATTTTCTATGAGGGCCCATTCAGATAAAAACAACAACAACAACAAAATGTTCATTAGAATTTTTTTTTTAATCGAAATAAAAATATTTTTAGAGAATTCCATGGCATTAGAACATGATTAAGAGGGCAGGGTCTGAGAGAAAGACAAATACCATATGATCTCACTTATATGTGAAATCTAAAGAACAAAATAAACAAACAAAACATAAACAGATTCACAGATGCAGGGAACAAACTGACAGTTGCCAGATAGGAGGGGATTTGGGGAGCGGGGTAAAAATGGTGAAAGGATTAAGAAGTACAAATTGGTAGTTATGAAATAGTCATGTGGATGTAAAGTACAGCTTAGAGAATATAGTCAATAATATGGTAATAACTATGTTTAGTGCCAGGTGGGGACTAGACTAGTCGTGGGGAATCACTTCATAAATTATATAAATGTCTAAACACCATGCTGTACACCGGAAAGTAATATAATAATATTGAATGTCAACTGTAATTGAAAAATCAAAAAGGAAGGGAAAAAAATGACAAGGAATAAGAGGTTCAAATTTCCAGAGATAAAACAAATAAGACATGGGGATATGGTATACAGCAGAGGGAAAATAATCAGTAATATTTTATGATGCCAGGTGGTTGCTGGACATATCATGGTGATCAGTTCTTTAGGTACATAAATGTTAACTATGATGTACACCTGAAACTATTATGATATTGTATGTTTGCTATATTTTATTAAAAATCTTTAAAGCGAGAGAGATGGAGACAGAAACAGAGAGATCGAGAGAAAGAGAGACACAGAGAGAGAACAGGGACTAAAACAATAACAAGTGTTGATAGGGACATGGAGCAACTAGAACACTCATACTCCTGGTGGCAGTGTAAAATGGTACTGCCACTTTGGAAAAGAGTTTGGCACTTTCTTGTAAAGCTAACTAGGCACATCTCACACCACTCAGAAATTCCACTCTGGGCATTGAACAAAGAGAAATGAAAATATATGTCCACACAAAACCTTCGTGTAAATGTTCATAGAAGTTTTATTCATTACAGACAAAAGCTAGAAATAACCCAGATGCCCATTAACTAACCAATAATATTCAGCCATAAAAAGAATGAAGTAGTGATACATGCTACAACATTATTCCCTTGTTGTCCATCTCCTAAAAAACAAATTACTAATTCCTTAGCCACATTTACAAGATCCCCGCCCCCCATAAATCTACTACTCGAGTCAGGTTCCAGTCCCCATAGCCCATCCCCACCCCAACTGATGACACTTGCCAAATGCTTTCATTCTTGGCTGACTTTCATACTCAGGTCCATTTGTTTGTGGTGCTCTGTCCCCTTCTCTGACTGGCAAACTCAATGCATAATCCAAGATCTGTTCACTAGTAATTCTGTAAAACCTGCCTCTCCTCTGCTCTGAGCTCAGTCGTGGTACACAGCTCACCATTGTTTTGTAATTCCTTCTGTTTCTGGTACATTGAAAAAGAAGGACTCCTGGCTGTGATAAAAACAAAAAATAAATAAAAAATAAAACACCTTTATTTTTGTTCAGTAAGGACAAGCCTTCCCTTAACACTAGAGAAAATCTTGCACAGACCCGTGGTCACTACAAAGTCACTCTAAGCGACAAACACTTCTCACATCAGCAACTAGAACTGCACAGTCCCCCATGGTATCCCACATTTAATCTCCATGAAACCAGAGCTTTTTCGATCCTCTTCTGAGCCAGGCCATTGCTTTCTATGCTGTTCGTCTCCTCCCTCTCTTGGGAGCTGCGGTCTGACCCAGACCCACGGCAGGGTTAGTCCCTGCAGATGCCTCAGGCCCAGTCTTCCATGGCAACCTTTGCAGGTTTGCTCCCAGACTTCCCTCTGACCTGGCACCCTGGATAGAGCCACGGCCCTCCTTTGCATGGACAGTCCCTAATCCCACCTCAGCTTCTCCCCCAGCAGAGTATCCCCCAGCCTCCCATTGCCAAGGACCCTTGCTCTGGCAGGTCACCCTCTTCTAGGAAAAGCTCTTTTTTAAGTGATCTCTGGCTTAAGTGACATATCCCTACCCCCAAGACTCCATGGAAACTTCCCTGACTCAGCCTGACTCTGCTGTCCTGGGTCACTTGAGCTTCCACAGACAAGAATGGGGAGCCAGTGCTCTGTGCTCCCCAACTGCAGGGAATCCATAATGTGCTCACTGGGTGGTCCCACGGAAGTCCCTTCTACTGAGCCTGTGGTCAGGAAGTAGCACTGACCTTGGTGGGGCTCACAGATCCCTATACCGGAAAGCCTTTCCAAAACTTCAACAACACTGTCAACTTCCTGCCACTTCTTTTCTAATCTTTGATCTGCATAAAGGGCTCAAGAAGGGTTTACCTGGTATTCAGCTCATTTGTCTAAAAATGTTGTACATGGTGTAGAACTCCACTGCAGCTTGGTGCCTTGGCTGAAATATCAAATCGGATATTTTCTGATCTCTCTCCTCCACTGAGCAATCCCATCCTCAGGGCAGAGCTCAAGTCTCAGCCTTTGTGCCTCTGCTGAGAGGGTGTCATCCTGGACACCTCCCTTTCTCTCCCCAACCCCCATCCAGTATACCCCTGAATCTGCTCCTCTGTCAGTTTATTCAAGTTATCTCCTGGGAGCTCTCAACTCCGTCTCCTCTGCTCTTT